>CAEGAF010037030.1:0-17568 GCA_903067075.1 Micropoecilia bifurca | reverse complement strand
TCTATATTACATATATATATATATATATATATATATATATATATATATATATAGAGAGAGAGAGAGAGAGAGAGAGATATTTAGATATGTATTGAAGGTTAATTTTTAAATAAAAACTGACCTTCATTTGCAATAAAACAGAACATAACTATACATATCTGTTTACATTATGTTTCATAACTGGGAATTTCACTTGTGCACAGAACCTATGCAAATAAAAAGAGTCTGTCAATACACAAGGTTCCAGTTGTAGTTAAGACTCAAATCTCGGAATGACCTCACTTCTAAGCAAACCGTGTTCCAGTTGCGAGTTGGGAAACCTGTAGAATTTACTGACAGTCATAATGCTAACTATTATTATTATCAATAGGAGACTATAAAATTAAGACTTCTCTCTATCTACACAAGAGGGGATTTGTTCACAGGTATTTTAAAGTAGGATGCGTGCTACATGTTTAATAATGCAAACCATTAGAAATTCATAGTTTAAAACTGAAATACATCTGCAGCCTCGGCAGGCTCAACTTCCCTCGTCTGATTTCAAATGCGGAAAATATGACATTAATGAGAATAGAATTTGAATGAAATTTAATTTGAATGATTTTCATTTGTAAAATGTCAACTAGTTCATCTACCCATGGTAGTTAAATTAAAATTCTATTTAATTGCATATAAATAGAATATAAATTTAAAAAACTAATCACCATTCAGAAACTGTCAAATTTTTTAGATTTGTTTCAGAAGTCAAAAGTTCTTGGGGGCCCTCTGCTGGTCTCGTTGCCCTAAGGAGTGACTGAGTTTGCTTATGTCTTGGTCTGGCTCTGCCTTAAAGAAACCAGCTTTAAAACATATTAATTTCTACCATAAAGATTGGAATGATGTTATCAATGCATCTGTCCACCTACTTTTTGGCCCCACATCTGCTCTGAGAGGCAACACTGTCCTCCTTTTAGGTACGAAAGGCCTACGTTCTGTTCGGCAGCACAGCTTATTCATCCAATGACAGAGAACTCATTCTACTGTAATACTACCAAGCTTCAAAAGAAGCACAGAAGCACAGACCAGCAAGATCTTTTTTTTTAAACTCCCCCTTCCCTCATCCTCCCATCTTTCAAACTAGCCCCCCGCCCTCCCTCCAGGGTAACACACTGGCCTGATCTGAAGTGGTCAAGCTGCTGTTGGTATGTGGAGACAAGCAGATTTTAAAATCTTGGAAGTCTTCTGAGTTGGAAATATTTTCCCCCTCCATTCAGTGTAATTTTTAGCATTACATGATTTATGGAGCTGTTTCGACAGATGAGAGAATTTTGTTCGAAGGCTGTGACTTTGACCTGTGTTCTCTTTTACTGTGAGTAGTGTGTTATGTTAGTGATTTTCTATTCAGTGTATGCATAATGCATAATCCATCGCGATCCATTCAGAACAGTATTTCTAAGGGTCAGTCATTTAAATAAACCTAAACTTCACTATGTAATTTGAATTTTTACATATATATATAAATAACCTACATTTCTGCAAGTTACCTGCTATATTTACTTTCATAACAGATGTTCTGTCTTAGATCAGGACATGTAAAGACTTTCAAAACATATAGGTCACAAGTGCGACGTGCTTATCTCTGCATTTTGTGAAAAATCGGAGTGTGTTATGATCTGGTTTTTAGGAACTCTCCCCAGAAACATCGTGCAGGATGTGGCTCCACACATGGTTTCAATAAAAACTGTCTTTCAACCACTACGGGAAAACAGGAGGTTGAGTCATGCTCGCCAGGTGAAGGTGAACACAGGAGAGGGGCAGACTCATGTTTTCATAAGCATAATTTTACATAATAATACATCCACTTGTTTTTTGTTGATTTTTTTTTTGCAAGGGACTTAAAAAGAGAAAACAGATGTAATAAAAGGTCACCCTATGACAGACATCTATATCTGGAGAAATGTTTATTTATGAGCCAAGACTCAAAACACATGTGGTCTCCCTTTGGATGCAGCAGCTTTAACTGCCATTTAGCACAAGCTTATCTGAATATTTCCACATATTGTCAACAGAGGGCATTATTATAGCCATTTTTCTGAATGTATTCAGCACCCTGCAAAGATGTTTACATCCATTAAACTTTTTCACAATTTGCTATGAAACAAGTACAAAATTATCTCTATTAAGACTTTTTGGTGATTGTCACACACTAGTATGACAGTTAGGTGGAAAAACAATATTTTTTAAAATTTTGCCACACTTCAAAAAATGTCAAAAGTTTGACATGAGTATGAATTCACCCTCTATTCCTCTCCCCCCCCCACCCCCTCCAAAAAAAATCTGACTTAACCTCTTGCTTCGAAACTCCACATAATTATTTTTTAATCAATGTCAGTATAAATACTGGTGTTTTGTAAAGTCTTCAGAGGTCAAATAAAGGACATTTTTCAATCAAGAACTCCATGACAAATCTGTATGAGCTGCAGAGACACACAGCTGTGGTGGAATCTGTTAAAAGAACATCTGTTAATTGCACACTCTACAAATCTGGCATTGATTGCACGATTATTGAATTATTGAAAGAAAGCTATAACAAGTCCCTGCCTTCAATTTGCCACAACCTTAACAAACTGTCACCATAGTGAATTAAGGTGGTGGCAACCTCATACTGGGGGGGTGAATCTTTTTTTAAATGGAAACTGTGCGGCTGCAAATTGGACAAGATGGAAAGAGTCAAATACAGGGCAACATTGGAAGCAAACTTGTTGAAAGCTGCCAAAGACAAAAGAAATAGCGAGAAGGTTCACCTTCCAGCAGGACCACAACTCTGAATATCCAGCTAGACATTCAATGGATCAAAGCATAGTCATGTTAGTTAAAGTCCAGATTTAAATCCAATAGAGTATATATGACAAGATTCAGAAATATAACTAATATAACCGAGAGGTGTGAGCTATTTTGAAAAATAAATAAATGAATAAAATGGACAAAACCTTAAGTCTCTAGGTGTACAACATTGATCCAGACTTGACTCTGAAAGCCTTGCAGATGCAATCATCACATCAAATGGTGGTTCCACAAAATACTGGCTTCAAGGGGCTTGGGGGGCTGAATACATCTGCATGCTGCTCAGATAAAAATTTGTAAAACAATTTCAAAAATATATACGAATTTCCTTCCAATTTCACAATTATGAGAAACGGTGCATTACTCCATCACAAACATAAATCGCTGTTAAAACATTGAGGTTTATAGTAGTTACATGGCAAAAAATTTAGACGGTGACAAAGTTCAGGGAACATGTGATAAAATATTTTTAAATGACCATTTTAAGTTAGTTTGTGTGTCTTAGTGTGTTTTCGTGAAGCCCAGAAGTTTCCCACAATGTTCATGTGCAACAACAATGATAGATTGTGATATAATCACGTTGCAGTGATTTGGCAACAATACATTAGTGTAAATGGGGACACTGGCAGATTTCACTTCAAAGCATTCTGGGAAAACACAGGTTCATAATGATTAAAGTCTTAAAAGTGGAGCAACTCATGTCTGTGAAGGTTTGCAATAGAAATAAAATTTGAAGGCTCTGGATTACTATTATTTTTATAAGCAGATCCTTTAGAAAATATTTCAATCAAGCAAAGATCTTTGTTTCCTACAAGACGCTTGCTTCTTCAATTTCAAAACATTCCCCCAACAATGCGTTTTGGTTTTATCCCCCCAAAATATTTACACTTGATTGACATCTCAGGCACACATGACCAGTCACAAGACTGCGGCTGACCCAGACAAATCTGTGTCCATTCATTACGACGGACACAGATTGGGCCAGGTTATGCTTCAAAGCACAAATTGAAAAGCAATGTCTGGCCTCAATCACTAATGTGTTTCAGCAAGTCTTTACTGTCTTTATCAACTTATTTAATTTAACCAATATTGCAAAGAAAAGTTCACAATCACTCCAAAATTCATTCCTTTACAATGGTAAAAAAGAAATGGAAGTCATGCAGCTGAGCCTCATTATAGTGGAATCAAACTGGGAACACTTTAAAGGAACAACCTATACTGCTCAAAAAAATAGTGCATTAAATCCAACATTGTGAAACTAATTATATTTTAAAGCAAAATCAAGATGTATTTCTATTTACAAGGATTCTCATGCAAAATTTAATAAATCTAGTTGGGGGTTTTTTCCTATGTACTTAACTGTTTAGGTTGCAGAAATAACTTTTGAACTTTGGGAAGCCAAAGCCTGCCACTCTTCTTATTTACTTCCCGTCACATCTCCTTTACCCACCAAAAAAAGGAAAAGTTCAAAGTCAAACTCAGCTATGTGAACTGCAGACCAGTGATGTGTCCTTCCCTGCTTCGTTTACATGAATCTGTTCCGAATCAAGCTCAGCTCTTCCTGACTCCTTCGCTATTTTTCCCATTTATTTTGTCAGACCAGCTTTGGAGGTCTCCTTGGATATCAAACTATTGGAGTAGACTTGTAATCAAAGAGGGTCTCCCCACACAGTGGAGTCTCAGTTAATATTTACATAGCCATGGGCAACCGTGTCAGCTCAGAGTTTTGCCCTCGCTTTTTTTGCAGCTTTTCGTGAAGCCTCCCAGTTTCTGCACTGGTTGAACCAGGCACACGCAACACATTTTAAGAGGTTTTTCTAAGTATGCGTCTTATCTTTCAAACGTTCCAAAGTAAGTTCTCAGTTACAAGTTTGCTAGTGTTGATTTTTAAAACATTTTTTTTCCAATGGTATAATATGCATGCGCCTTAAAATATTCTTTCCTGAACAAGGGAGGATTCATTAAATAGACTTTGATTATGAGAATTTACCCTGTCATTTACAAATGATCTTATTCAAACTACACAGCTGCTTTGGACTTCCAAACCAGCAGGGCACCCTCAAGAACTCTAAGATGCCATGAAAGCCAGTAACAGATATTTTTGTAACAGGGATACAGCCATAATATGCTAAACAAATGTGGTAATTGGCACTTAAAATAGTGATCAGAGTAGTAAAGATTTCTGAGTAAATAGACAAGAAACAATTTCTTTAGAAAAGTATAAGTTTTAAACATGCAATTTTTTAATAGGATTCATGCCAGATACATGTTATAAACTATCAGTTGCACATTCTTTACTCTTTGGTGCCTGGTTTTGGTTGAAAGCCTTCCAAACTTAATTTTAGGCCACTGCCGTTTATGTCACCGGATCTGGAAAAGGTGTAGCTTCTTCACTTTGCTCTTAGAGTAAATAAAAAAACTGTTGGGTCACAACAGGGGAAAAAAATGTCTTTTTCTATGCTTTATTTTGCAGCCTGACAGCAGGTTAACTGTTTTCTTTGAGGCTCACAGTCTGTGCTAAACACAGCATTGACAAGGTATTTACACCAAAATTCACCTGACCACCAAATCAATAACTCATAAATGAGCATGACTGTTTTATACTTTTAAAAATCAATACAGCCTTTCTTTTTATTTTCAAAAACTCAAGTGATCAGCATCCAGCTAAATGAAAGTCAACATGTTTGTGCTGAGACCCGGTAGTAAAAAAAAAAAAAAAGGAGAAAGATCTAATCATTGTTCTCAGATTACAGGTATTTAGTCACTCCGTCTGTTCCAAAAATTCTGCTGTAGTCAGTCCCCCTTAATGAGCCAAGGACTTATAATTGACCAAGCAGACAGGAAGCAATTAAAAAGAAGTCAAACACATGAGGGGCTCTGAGATCAAATTAAAAAAAAAAAAAATCCAGTGTGGGCGCATTGGGATCTGGCTTACACAACTGTCAAATCAGTTGACTTTTAAACAACCACACTATATAAACAAATCATTTTAAAGCAAACTGTGTCATGTTGTAAACATTAAAAAATTTTAGCACCCCTTTAACTCCTCACTGTAATCAAACCTTTCAGAAATATACTTTCATGCACAAAATAGCCCTTTTGCTCTTTCTGGGGTTTGATGTATGAGACACACGTTGATTCAAATAAGCACAGGGGAGCAACAGATATAGGTGAACAATCTCTATTCAAATGTTTTATATGGAAACTTAGCCGAGTGGAAACAGATGTGCGTCACTTGTGACCTATAAAAAATGATATATGGTCACCAGTAATATGGTTCAGCAGAGGCCAGCACTTCCAATTTGCTTCACCCTGGCGTATGGGTACTCTGTGTTGTGTAAACGTGGACATATTTTTCAAACAAAAGACGTAGCATTTCGCTCCGTGTGCATGCTCAGTAAACTTTGAAATGACTCGACTGAAAGAAAAACACATTTATTCATGACTGCTGCACATCTTAAGCCAAAGGATTTATATCCAGCATAACTGAGGTTCTCATAATTAGAAGTTATTAAACTTGCTTATTTTAACCAGTGAAGACATCTAAAATCTTTTTTTTTCATTTTTAAATCATTCATAACTTTACATATATATATATATTGTTGTAGTGGGATTATCCTGAGTTCTGCTCCCTTTGTATCCATGGCGATGCAAATGGAAATAGCACACAGAAAAATCTGATATTTCAATTTAGAATGACTGATTTCCACATTCTGGCACGGATGAGTTACCATAGATGTTGCTGTATCCATTTTTCTCTGAGCCTCAGTGAAATTCAACCAATCGAATTTCCACAAATCATTGCAACACCTTAAAAAATGACAAAAAGTCAGACAATTTGGAAGAAAAAAAAGAACACTAAAGAATTATGCACATTAGCCCCTACTGTTGCAAAGCACTTAGAATATGTTGCATTGCATGTATGAACTTAGAAGTCATACGGTTCTCAACATATATCTTCTCTGAAAGATATATTTTTGTACAACATATACCATGATTATTTCCTAGCTCTTTAACCAATAGATAGTTCCCACATGATCTCACACTTCCTACATCTGGGTCCTCTTTCACCATCTTGATATAAAAAAACCTGCTTTCCACTTTATTGATCATACGGAAAAGAGCCACAATGTTTGCATATTGTACAATTCAAGGATGTACAAACAAAGGTGATAAAACAGTAAAGAGAAACTTTCATCACATCTTCTAGAGGTGAGCAAACTTTGCTACTAAGCATCAATGAGTGTGACTGGCTAATGTCCAGAGGAAACAAACTAAGTAATCTGATATGGCATCGATTTGCTGTGATCACTTTATTAAGGACAAGAATATTTAAATGTTTTTTCTAAAAATAAACAAAACTGTGATGGTGTCAATCAGTCAATGGTATATTGAACAGATTGCTGTGTAAAAAATATATACTTTGTAGGCAAACAAACTCACTTGACAGATCTATTTGTACAAAGTATTAAATGTAACTATGAAATGTAGATATGCAAATATACATTTCTCCATGGTGCGACACCTTGAACAAAAAAAAATCTAAATTACATTCTGAGTCGCTGCTGTACTTCTGCACTCAATCACTGCTTATGTGACCATATTTACAATCACACTATGTCAATAAACAGTACTTGCTTAAATTTACATTGATTTATTATGTATCACGCATTGTAGTAAAGAAGAAGGCAGTCGATGGCACTTCCTCTTGATAATCAGGCTTTCATCTTAATTAATGCTTTATTTATTTTTGTTGTTTCTGGTTCTTACACTTAGAGTGTGCACAAGAAAAAGAGCCTTTTGGGGAACTTATCAACTTTGTGCATTTAAATTGCAGCTGCACATATGGATAATTGTCATCGTCACAGCTGATCACATCATGAGCCTCCTCATTATCTGGCTCTCAGCAAACACAAACGTCTTGACTATTTTCATAAGATGTTATGTTGCTGAGCACTGAACTGGTTTTCTTGAAGAGCAGAAAAACTTTCAAATAAAATAATGTAAGTATTTTTAATCCTTCTCCTAGGTAACACTGTTTACTTGTTGCCTACCAAGATGGTGCATTTTTGGGTTACTTCGAAAGTCTTGTGGGAACTATCGATACGATAAAGATCAGAGTGCTGTTTGACAAAACCAGGATAGCAGATTAAGCCGGGATTTTCTGGATATCCTGGTTTAATTAAGCCTCAATCTGGATTTACAGTGAGTTAAATAGATAAGTTACCATGGTGACTTATTCTGGGAAGACCAGGCTAACAGTCTGACTTAGATAAAGATGTTGTTTGTTTGGTGTGAGATATGACATATGCAATTCATCGTGCGCAGCATCAGTGAATCTGTGATTGATCTCATGGTCTGCTGAAGAAATCTGTGGCTACACCTAAATTACTTAAGCCTGGCTTGACATAGTTGCACCTCCTGAATCTGGTTTGGTCTTGGTCAAACGGATAAAGCCAAGATCAACTCGGCATTATGTCAAGCCTGGCTTTATCTCTTATCCTGGATTTCATAACCCTACTTTTGGTGAACCAGTCCTCATGTGATGATGCCATAAGTGAACTCAGTGGTTCCTAACCCACGTCTTCATTTCCGACGTCCTACATATTTTAGGTGTGTCTCTGTTTCCACACTTTTGATTCAAATGATTGCATCACCTCCATCTGCTTGCCATCTAGAGCAATTAAAGGAAATAAATCACTTTTACAGTATTTTTGTAAACATAAGTTTAAAGTAACTAAATTAAATACTGTCCCAAATGAATTATCAAAGTTGTGCAAACTTACAATAAGCATTCACAATATTTTACATCTACCTCAATAACCAGACATTATATAAAAATAATGATGCAAAACAATATATTAAACACAACATACCTAAAATGCTTCGTCAGGGTAAGAATGTATTCAGATGGAACTGGATTGACTGAACACAGGATGGGTGACGTGAATCTCAGTCTGGCTTCCTGGCCGAAGCCACGTGACACGCAGCTGGGCTGCACCTCTCAAAGGGAAAGCCCCCCCACACATAGACACGCCCACAAAAAGCCCCAACAACACATCAAGTTGCTCTAAAAGTTGCACTGAAAGTCCATTAAAAATGCCAACTTTGCATTAAATTGTCATTATTAACAAAATCATGCAAAGTTGGCACTTTTAATGGTTTTTAATGCAACTTGTAAAGCAACTTTGCATTAAAAGTGTCATTATTTACTGAATGACACTTCATGACAACTGTCATAAACATTCATAAAGACTCCTTCATGTGTTATGCACACCCCTTCAAATAAAGTGTTACCAAGTAAACTTTTGACTTTAAAAGAGATACAAAATAAAAACATTGACACCGAGCAATAATTGTCTTAATTGTAACACAACTAAACCACAAAACGTTTGTCTGATTTAGATGTTAGACAGTAACTCAGAAATTGTTTTGCCTTGTTAGACAGTGCATGTAAATATCTACTTTCAGGTGGATCTATAAAACATATAAACGAAGCATCAAAAATCTCAGTCCGACCAATTATTCATATTTGCCTTTCTTTTTATGTAAAGTAATACATCAAAAATGTTGCCTTTGAAATGCTCTAATTTCATTATTTTTGAGTGCTGAAAGCACTCAAGGTGGCTTAGATAAAGAGAAAAAGCTTGTTCAGTGTGAGAAGCAGGACAAAGTTTAACCTGGCCTGACAATAATAAAAATCAACTTTATTAGTGAAGTGAGAGGATAATCTGTTGGTGCTGCTAATACCCTTCCTGTGTGAGTGAAAAACCACTTGCAATTGTTCTCGCTAATGAAGATGAATCCTACGTTCCAAAGACAGAAGGAAATATGTGACCTTACAGTCCCGTCAGAGGTCAATAATCTTTTATAGTAATTGACTGAAATTTTAATTGAAGCAAAATCTTACTTAGGCATTCATCACTGTGGACAGACATTCCTGCCTTCAATTTTGCATTCCGATTAATTCTTCTAATTTAAAAGTAACTGCTTTGTGCTCGTATAATGGAACACAATTATAAGTTTTAAACACATATAGCTTATTTCCATAAAACATTACAGGGGCTGCTCAGCAAAGCATAAAAATGGTCAAATGTATTCTGACTCTTGTCTTTATATGCTAATAGCATTAATACTAGTCAACAACAATTGACTTTCTTTTTAATTTAGCAAAATGTGGATATTTGACCGATTTTTAAAATATGTTTCCAGTTTGTGTGTCAAGAAGCAATAGCTGTGTGCAACTCTGCAAGATTATCTTTTAAAGCAGATCTCCTGATGCACATTCCTTGATACGTCTGTAGTAACACCCATCATAATGATCTGCCAGGACAGTCTGGTAGGTAAAATGAGTATGAAATAAAACCCTTCCAAGCCAATAAAACAGTCTGCTTGATTAGTGGCATTTTCTCCCACTGAAGAGCAGATGAATCCAATGGTTGAAAAAAAGACAGGCGAACGAAGGGCAACTCTAATTTCTGAGGACAATGAACTAAATTGTTCTGTCCCAGTTTCTCAAGAGACTCTTCATAATCATGGTTAATTATTCTTGCAGGATAAAGAGGGAAAAGGAACAGTAGTGCTTGTTCAAAACTTGCCTTGAGTTTGCAAAATAAAAAGATATTTGGAAGATTTACAAAAACTTAACACGTTTACAGAGCTGTTAAATTGGCATATTTGTCTTGACAGCAACCACACAAACGGTCTAATTAATGGGTGTGGAACGTGCCAATGTGTTGTAGCAAAAGTAGGCCACATGATTCTTTTCAAATATAAGTATATAATTCAAGACAAATGCCCAGAACTCAAGGCAAGACCTAATTTCTTAGAAAAAACAACTCCAAAGCCCATTTACAGTATGCAATGTTTATTGTATGCAGCCAAAAGTGACTGATAAGTGCACTTTTTTGTAAGCTCTTCCTGCCTTATGTTTTGTATGCAAAATATCAACCCATAGAGTGGCCATACAAGGTAAGTGGGAACACTCTGCAGAGAAGCCCTGTCAATTAGTAAGTAAGTACAGCAGCTGAGAACCTAAAGTGTATCTCCGAATGTGTGAAAAGATGCAAAAGTTCAACTAAAATAAAATAAGATTGACTCTTTTTATTACAAGTGTCTGGCTACTTGATAAAAGTAAAGAAAAAAAAAGAAAAGAAAAGCTCAGTATCCTGGTGTTTGTAGTCTCACAAATCCTCCTTAATTCATTTTCACTTCATCATAAACGTTGCAAGACTTTTTTTTTCAATGGCAAAAACTCTTAAGTCAAGTTTATTTGTATAGCACATTTCAGTAACAAGGCTGTTCAAGTGCTTTACCCCACAAAACATAATACAGTAACCAGTTATAAAACAAATAATGCTTTTGTCAAAGGCCATCATAAAAATGATCACACAAAAATGCATAAAATATATTCATCAATGTTTCAGTTATTACTTAAAGCCAACTTTAAGCAGGTGAGTTTCAAGCCTAGGTTTAATGGAACTGAATGTTTTGGCTGTTTTGCAGTTTTTTGGAAGCTTGTTCCAGATTAGTGGCACATAAAAAACTGAATACTGCTTCTCCATGTTTGCTTCTGATTCTGGAAATGCAGAGTAGACTTGAAGCAGAAGACCTGAGTGGTTTGAAAGGTTGATATGACAACAGGTCTGTAATGTATTTCGGTGCTAAGTCATTCAGTGATTTGAAAACGAATAAAACAGGGTGGAGCCACATAGAGTAACAACTGAACAGCAAAAAAATAAAACAGAAGAGAGATGGTTCTCACTCTATGGGAATCAGCAGTTGTTCTCATTCACTACAGACTTGATGCTTTTGAACATGACCCATCACTAATAGAAGTAATCGTTATTGTCCTACAATGGGGAACAAGAAACAAGCAATCATAGCCAAGAGGAGTGTTTTGGCAGTGTCTATCACATTATAAGCTTTTTCTCAGTGGTTATTGCAGAAAATCTACCTACTGTTTCAGGAAAACTTTTTATCCACTGTCATTGGAAGTGATGTTAACTAGCCTGCATATTCATTCAATGGGTTTTGTTGTGGGGAAAGGAGCTGTAGTGTAGCAAAGAGCAAGGGTGAGAGTGTGAGCAGTAAGTGCATCAGAGTGATTGACAGCGCTAAACCTCTTGGCTCTGATTGGTGGTATCTGACTCAGCGGTATATTCCTGTAGGACCACAGCCAGGAGGCAGAGGAGGTTGATTTTTTTTCCACAGATTACCTGTTTCATGTTATTCTGACATATGATAGTTTTAATAAATTATGTAAAAAGAAACATTCTACAAAAGTTACCTACTACAGCTTTAAGGAAACTTGGAGTGTCTTAACATCCCATTATGCTGATAAACAAAAGGAGTTCCAATAAAGTATTCAGTACATATCCACATAGATTTATTATTATTATGCATATACCATATTTATTACATGCAAAGCATTTTATTATTGAATGGCAAATTTTCTGAGAAAGAAAATTTTGGATTTTCATTAGCTGTATGCCAACAGTAATCATTATTAACAGAGAAAAATGAAATGCTTGAAATGTATGTACTGTACTGAATGTAGATTATGTGATTTTTACGTTTTGGGTTGAATAACAAAATGAGATGAAATATATAGTTGGAATGGAATGTATAGTTTTACAATAGAAGCGGAACCCCTAGAAGCCTTCATTACAAATGCTATATGGGTTCCACAGGCTAAGAAAATGGAAATATGAAGTTGTGCAATGGATCTAATCCATAGTGCAGATGATGGGATGGGCTTGCCACGTTTAACCTAACTCTGGGATGTTTGATTAACTGTGTTAATCATTTCCCATCTGTGCTGGGGCCCTGTCTCCGCCTTGTGATTAAATTCCAACTATTCTTGCATTGTTCATTATGTGTACTTGTCAAATAATTGACTGCTCGCAGGCAAGGAAAAAAAGAAAAAGAAAGTATGCTTTTTAATCTTGATGAAGAAGTGCTTTAATATCATGTCATTCACTTTGCATGGCATGTCCAGAAGATGAGAGGAAGACAAGGGGAGAACTACCTCCCCTGCAGAACCACAGGGAGGAGAGGGGGGTCAGGGGGGCAAAGGCTATCATCAATTTGGCTGGTCTGGTTTTTAACAAGATTTTTGTTCCCGTGGTTCATGTCCAGGATCAAATTATGTGAATTTTGCTATGACTAACCTAGAGTGTACATGGCAGGTACATGACTGAGATCAGTTTGCAAAGTAAAATCCAGTAAGAATGGATTAGGAAGAGTTATTAACAATCGCAATGTGGTTGATATGTAATTATGGACACATTTTTTTTAAGCTTCCTGGACACCATAAAGTCTGGTTTGTCCTGGGAACAACAAAAACATTTTTGACATTGCTCTTTTTATGTAAGCAATGTAATTGGGAACATGTTCTACACAGTAAAGTGGGTGGATTTATGCCATTTCAGGAGTCTGCTTTTTATATTCACGGCTTACCCTCCTTTTTAATTACTTAACAACACAAGTGAATCAAATCATAAAGCTGTCAGCCTTCACTAAGAGCCTAGACCTGCCGCGATAATGATACCTGACTCAAATGACAGCTTCATGCTGTGTAATTCCTGGGGTTAAGGGTGTGTTTCTCCAGGCTCTTCAGCATCATCTCTGCTCCTGACTTTTAATAAAGTCTTGTTTGTGTGCTTCTTAAGAAAGAAGCACAAACCACTTTGTATGCATATGTGGTGGGCTGACAGGCACTCTTTTCCTTCCTCAAGGATAAACTGGTACCAAAACACTCCTCCTGATTAGATTTGTAACATGAGTGTAACTCTGTCATAGTGAAGGATTTATGGTCATGTAAGGCTGTTTTAAAATCCTATTATAGAGCAGGATCACAAAATTTAAATTTAAAATTTATTTTCTACAAACTTTTGTCCTGACATTTTTAGTTAAATGGCTTTAGCAAAGAGAGAAAACTATTTTTCTTGTACTATTCCAGAAGAACTGTATATTAGTTTTATTATGAAGGCACCCCATTGTCTCTGCTGTATATTGTCAAAGCTGCAAAAAAACCCCAACTGGATTTAACTGAGCACCTACTGGTGGGTTGCATCTCATAGCAACTTCTTAGCATCCCTAGTCAGGTCACATGGTTGTACTAAGTCAGATCTTGTTGCTTTTCAGCTTTGCAGGAGCTGCCGTCTCAGAGATCACAAAGAATTTAGTTTCACTTAGATACTAGTGCATTTTGGAGTAATGATATGTTGTTGATAGAAAAAAGCTGAGAATTTCTTCCTTGTTACTTGTCAACATCGAAGGTCATCAGACGTTCCATTTCAGGCTCTATTAGCTCTCAAAGGAAAAGTAACAACCCTAGTTTTTACCGAGGAAGTCCTGTTTGGAGACATTCTCGTTAGGACATAGAAACAAACCAGCAAAGAAGAAAAAAAAATGGCCCTGCCTTGAAAAAGATGAGTAATTATGTCTGTGAGCTCACATGTGTGGGAGGTTTTCCCCAAATTAAGAGAGTGAACCTGTAGGTTAGGGGTTTGTCATGGTAAACATAAGCTGCTGGAATTGGTTTCAGGAGCTTTCCAATCGGCCCTCAGAAGTGGCAAAGGCTCAGCCACTGCTGCATTCTTGTGTGTCTTACCATTAAGACCCAGTGAATACCTTGGTGACAATGGTCATGTGGCCAATAAGGGGGAGGCAGTGGAAGCAGCTCAGACTTGGTGCAAAGGGTGAGCACAGGAATGGACTTATTAAGTCACAGCTGTTGTGTTCAGAACAATAAGGCTGAGACTCTTCTCAAACCTTCCCAACACCCAGACACTAAAAAAACCTCAGCCAAGGATCTGCTGGGGAGTGGGGGAGGACTACAGTGGGTGGAGGCCTGCTGGAAAAGTGCCGTTCTTAACTTAGTCTCAGAAATGTCACAAAATATTTATTTTTGTTGTCACCATTCTGGACTTAAATAAACCCTAAAGTCACTTGCAAAATAGGTAACAGCTGAAATATTTAGATGACAGCACGGTTTAAATATTTTTTTTTGCAAAATAAAAAAAAATCTCTATCAGTTTTGGGTGGAGAGACTTAAACTCATACTCATTCTTTGCAAAAATATTTCAAACTTGTGTAAATTTGATGAAGGGTGTTTGTGATCCAACAATATTCTCTGTGACAAGATCAAATGTGACAATAATCTTGACCAAATCTGGATCTGGACTTTTAAGTTTGTTGTCCTGGTGGAACACGATAATCACTCCAGTCTCAATTATTTTGGAACCTCTTAAGAGTTTTTTTTTCCAAAGTCATCTTTAAATTAGCTCTATCCATCTTTCCATCAACTCTATGTAGTTTCTTTGTCTTGCTGGAGAAAGGTATCCCAAAAGCATAATGTTGCCACCACTATATTTTTCTATATTTTGCACTATATTTTACATTATATTTACTTTATTCCTCAGAGGAATAAAGTTATTAAATTTATTATGCCACACTTCATGCTAATGCAGTAACAAACTGTAAATCCAGAAGACTGCAGACAGTGAACCCTGCCATTGTTTGGTGGGTGTCTCTAAATGATTACATCTTCCTGCGTCTCACAAAAAGGTCCCCTGCTGCTGCAGCCTTGGTGCTGCAATGCCAATACCATTGCAGTCGATTGGATTAGCGGGACTTCTAACTGTGCGATGGAGTCCAAGCTCACCACCAGCCCCATTTCTCATGTAAATGTCACAACAGGTCTTGGTGCCTCACATAATAGTCTGGATAGCACCATATTTAAAACATCTTTTGTCTGCAAAATTACAAACTGTGAAATCTCTTTTTGAGGGAATTTTTCAGTTTCTTATCCATTTTTGTACAACTCTTGGGTTGCCTAGGAAATAACCAGAGGAGCGAGTGCCCCAACTCACGGCAAGCTGTAGTAATCTGCTAGCGTTTTTCTCTGAGCAGCGAACTCTAGATTTGCTCTTTGTTTCCTTTTTCCTTTCCATCCTGGGGTTGGCAGTGTTTGCTTTGCGACTGACAGTTGATGTTTTAGGATTCCGGAAGCCGGCCCACCGGCAGTCATGAAACTTTAACCTGTATCAACAAAGTTTCTCCTCCATCACATTTACACTGCTGGCGACGACGACAGCTGAAAAACATCCTGGAACTCTGAAGCATAAACTTGTGTTTCACTCTCAACACTGTGTGCATTGGAAATATGAGACGGGGAAATTAAAGGGGTTACATGAATGCAGAAAATTAGCACAGAAAGAGCTAGAGGCGTTCAAGTTCAGGTTTATAGTGAAGAATTCACACCCTGTCACTTCATCGGCTGTGAGTAACAAAACCTAGTCAATAGATGTTCAGAGGAAGTGAAATTCACTTACATGTTTATTTGCATTTACCATAGGAGTCTGCGCTAACTTTCAGGCATGTGTTGTGTGACTTTCTGGCTGAACATCTTCACATGAGCCCCCTCTTCATTACTCCGGCCCTCCTCTCTTAACAAGGTCCACCTGGATTGCATCAGCAGGAGTCTCCAGGGCCATTTTCTCTGTGAAAAATGTAATTAAATTCAGCAGTTTCAGATGGAACTATCACAACAAAGCCTGGGCCCTGCGTGCCTGACTACTTTGCCGAAAAAATAAACCAATGTTTGTGTTTGTCTTTTTGAATTAGCTGGAACTTACTTTAAAATTAAGTTGGATCTCTGAGGGGTTTTTCTTTTTTTTTTTATCATTGCAAATCCTCTCTAACACATGCCTTCATGCTTCGTCACATACCGGCTCTGAAGCCTTTCTAAATCCTCACAAACTTGTAGTTTGTTTAAAGTAAGGGGGGATATGATAAGACATCTCCCGAGAGGTGAGATTCAGCTGCCATTTCAGTTAAGTGCAATGGTGTGTACTGGTTAAGCTGATATCGGACCTCCTTAAATTTGCCTCTTGGTGTCAGATAAGCAGACCCTCCCCACACCCCCACCGACCCACTACCTTTCCACAGCTCTCTAAACAGCCCCCCTTCTACCCTCCCCCACAGCTGTTTGCCTCCTCTGGGAGACTGTGAAGTCCAAATGTTCAGGCACTGAAATGAGCTGCTAATCCCTGTATGGGCTCCCAAGCATACAAAAATGCTCCAAGCCATCAGTCCATACACCACTACGTAAGCGTGTGCCATTAGTCAGTATTGATGTATGTTTAGGCATGTGTCAGTCTGTCTGAGCGCCAGCTGTAAAAGGCTTCATATTTGCAGAGAAGGAAGTGAAAATGATTGTTGTTTCTGTTCTCTGTGACCTTTGTAATAGTCAGATATTTCCTTGAAGCGTTTTGCAGGAATGCAACTGCAGGTGCAGGTAGCCAATACCACTTCTTTTCAACAAGTGCTTCCACTTCCCCATGGTCACTTTCATTGGAAAGAACTTATTACCGGTGCTTATGAAAGGGAAATGAATGAGGATCTAGAGGGTTGGATGCAGGGTCATGGCCCCGGGGCATGTTGGGAGTGAGGATGCATAAACTCATCATCGTGCTCTGATGAAGAACCGCTCACCTCGGACACTGTCTTTGTCCTTCACCTATTTCATGTGATTTCAGACTCATCACACAGGCAAACATGGAAAGTATAAGCCAGGGGCATTTTTATGCACAACTGATGCTCACAAAAAGCCATAAATGACACATTTGAAGGAAATAAATTGCATGCCGGCACTATAAGAAGCAGTTGAGTCTATAGTAGGCCTAGAGAAAGAGATAATTTTACCTAAGGCACACATACAGATACATAACACATGTA
>CAEGAF010037027.1:0-14491 GCA_903067075.1 Micropoecilia bifurca | reverse complement strand
GAAAAGATCAGATACAGGTCACATTACGTCAGAAACATCAGAATTGGGTCACTTCAGGCTGCAGTGTGAACGCAGCCCATGTTTACTTCCTCAAACACTGAGCTCTTCTTCTATGGTGGTTGGCAGAACACTGAGAACGCTGACGCTATGGCGCCCTCTACTGCGCATGCGGGACACTTTCAGGTCGTTTGCACTACAGAACACACACAGGTCCATTTACTGGCAGTGTGAACGGCCCGGCTAAAAAAATCGAAATTGCCAAAAAACAAAACAAAACAAAAAAAAACGAAATTGAGTCACTTCAGGCTGCAGTGTGAACACAGCCGTTCTCATCTCCACTGTTTGAGTATTAGCCAATCAGAACAAAGCAAAATAAAAGGCGCTCCTGGATTGGCTGTTGCGAAAGCGGCAGCCAATCACGTAGCATTGTACCTCAGTGTTCTAGCTTCAAGTTGCGTTCCACAGAAAAATCTCAATACGAACCCGCAAATAAGAGAGGATTCACTGTTTAATGAGTAATAATACCGATACATTATTTTATTTTTAGCCTGTTAAAGATAAGTAAACAGCTGTTTCAGGTTTTAGTAAAACAACATAAATAAGCCAATTTCAAAACAAATGCAGCTCCTATGCACTTTGGACACACCTATGACTTTTTTCTGGAAGAGGAGTCAGTGTGGTAGAAATAAGCACATTCTAGGGCTGCTGAAAAATGTCAGGCACAGCTCAAAATAGGCCAACCTTATGCAAAGCAGCCTCCCTGACCTAAATTATTTGTGAGACTGAGCCATTAAAACAATGAAGCTTTCTGGATCTGACATGTCTCTCTGGTTAATCATCATCCTGGGTGGGTGAGAGCAGGAGGAGGGGGATCTCTGCAGGAGAGAGGAGTGTTCAAAAATGTTGATAAAAAAGGAAAGAAGCAGACTGGGAGAGACTGAGTCACTGATTCTTTTAATCCTCGTCAGCACACCGATTCTGCTTTCTCAATCAAGGTTTGAATCATCCGGTGACAGGATTATAAAACGGCTTCATTAGAAGGTAAAACTAAAGTTTTCAGTGCAGAAGCTTGAAAATAAAACCAATGCTAATCTTCCAGAAGGAATTAGCAACATTCATAAGATATGATCAGACCTAAACTAAACAAACAGAAGGAAGTTTACTGGATTTCAACGGATGGTCTCCATTTTAACCAGATTTATATCTTTAAAATTTCCCTAAAAGAAGCTTCAACAACAACAATCTATAAAGTTAAACTCAAATATGTAAGGATGAAAATAAAAACTGCATTTCAGTGAAACATTATATACAAATTAATGGCACAAAAAGTGATTTTAAGCACTATTTTTTATTAATTTTTCCAGGTAAGGCCTACAATAATGCAAAAATTTTGTGGAAGGAAAAAGTGTGATGTAAAAAGGCTCAAACCTGACCTTTGCATTATTTATTTCACAAAGAGGGTAAGCCGCAAAATGCCATTCCTAACGATTCTGGATGATCACAGAGGGAAGTATCTCAGATTATAAATGTAAAGATTAGTGGAAGAAAAAAAACTGTGGTAGAAAAAGACTCCAACCCAAGATGTAAATGACATCCTTCACAAGGACAACAAGCCACACAAGGCGATGCTTGTTTGACGATGCTTGTTTCAATACAGAATGTTGTACCACAGTACACAAAGGGAAAGTTTAGTGGAAAGACAAAGTGTGGTAGAAAAAGGCTCTGACCCAACAGTTGTTATCCAGAGTATAAATAACATCATTCACAAGAAGGATAAGCCTTCTTATCCTTTTTATTTCCATTTTGTGGCAATAAAAGCCACAAAATGTCCTTCCCAACAATATACATAAGTGGAAAGTTTAGTGGAAGGAAAAACAGTGGTAGAAAAAATAAAGACTCTGACCTGACAATTGTTGTGGAGAATGTAAAGGACATTCTTCACAAGGTGAATAAGCCACAAAAAGTCATTGTAAATAATATTGACTGTCCCAAAACTGCTGAATCCCAGCTTACAGAGAGAAAGTTTAGTGGAAAGAAAACGTGTAGAAGAAAGCTCTAACCTGACAAAGAATAAATGATAGCCATCACAAGGGGGAGAGATCAGAAAACATTTCCAACAAGGCTGAATGATCACAGAGTGCTGCATCTTATTTTGAAAGTTTGGTGGAAGGTAAAAGTGTGGCAGAAAAAAAGCTTATGATATAACCTGAAATGGCATCGTTCCCACAGAGGATAAGCCACAAAATGTCACCACCAAAAAAAGTTTAAAAATCCCTTATCTGTTACTACCAATTTTACACAAATTAAAGACTTTAAATGCATCAATTTACATTTAAGTTTCTTTAAATGCTAATTTATTTAGGTAAATTTACACAAAAATTTCCATTTCAAAACTAATCACTGAAATAAATTATTTGAATATTCACCGATTTATATTAGGAAATATCTGACTATTTAGTTCTGTTGGTTGGAATTTTACTCTGCATCATAAAACACTTTATATCCAAATCAGACTTTTAAAATCACATAGAGGTAAACATAATAAACTTGGTTTTACTACATCAGTCCCCAGATTAGTTTACCATCTTTTATTTTTCAGATATTATTTGTATTATATCAGGCAGCTGCTTCAAATGTTTAATTCTGATGGAACAAAATAATAACAGCTTATGATTTATTGCCAATATGGAGAAAGAGACTTTGATTAAATTAATGGTGGAAAAAGGAAAAACACTAAGAAAATAAAAAAAAAATAAAGCAAAAGATTTTGGGGGAAAAAACACAAATGAGAAAAGGTGCCAAAAATGAAAAAAGGAAAATGTGGAACAATTAAAAAAAAAAAGGAAAAGGTGAAAAAAATAATAAAATGGGAAAAGGTGAAAAAATAAGGAAAGTAAAGACAAATGAGCATTTCAAAATTAAAAAAAGAAACAAATTAACAAAAACATATACAAAAAAAACAAAGGAGGGGGGAAGGAAATATCCAGTGTTTCCCAACATATTTTAACGTTACTCCACAGCAAACATACTTCCGGACCTACAAGCTGAATTTGACAAACATTTGAACTAGAACCAAAGCCGCTGTTCATTTGGTAACATTTTAAACTCTGGGTAATAAATAAAACCCCTTTCACAGCAGCTGCATCATCACACCAAAGCTTCCTGACCCAAAGCTCTGATCCCATGTTAACCCCTAAACATGGAGGACGCTCCCTCGCCAACGCTCAGCGTGCGAAACGTACCATGGTGATGGCAGAGAAGCTCCTCGACGACAGGCGGCGAAGGTACAAGTAGTGGGCTTCTCTGGACCAGCAGAACTTACGGCTAGACTTGAGTAGGTCAGTACTGGTCTGGTCAGAGCAACCCTGGTCCCTGAGCAGAAGAAAAAAAAAAAAAAAATCAGCATTTCTCACAGATCAGAGATGTGTGAGAAATGGCAAAAGTCGATTTATTAAGTTATCAAAACTGATCCCAACACAACCAGTTGAGATTACAAAGAGTAAAACTAATCAATTATAAATGATTATCTGGATCATGACACATCATCTTATTAAACTGAATTTAATCATTAAAACGCTTGAAAATGAATAGAAGTGCAATAAAATAGATTATACGGAATCATATTCCTGCCAAAAAGACTGAGAAGCCTGTTAAGCAAATTAAAACTGTAGCATTTATATTTATTCACAGCAATTACTTTTGTTGGAAAAATTTTGCTTTTAATGTTTACTGAGTATTAGTCATAAAGGGAGGAAGCAGTTCTGATTGGTTGGATTTTCAGAGTACACACAGTGACAGTCAACAGGAACAGCATACAATGAAGAGGAAGAAGACAAAGAAGAATATGAAGGTAAGGAACATGAAAAGTTGTGATTTTCCCCCTTCTCCTTACATTCAACAATTTTGGCATGAATGTGATGCCACAAGAATGGACTCAAGTATTTCTTGTCACCATAGAAAATGATGCAGATATCAAACAAGGCAAAAAAAATAAAATAAATGTAGACGAATGTAAGAGAACTGCAGTGAAAAGTGAAATAAATGGATATTTATTAGAGTACTTCCTGTAGACTTAATTAAGGCAGCACAGAGGTTCCCAAAATGGGGGTCAGGGACCTCTGGAGGGTCATGGGACACCAAATGAGGGGTCATAAAATGATCATCAGAATCATAGTACAGCCAAAATTAAATAAACACATCATGAAATAAATAAATGTACCAATACATGTCACATTAAATATAAATATAACTTAATAATTTTTATAAAATAAGTTCATTTAAATACATCTGTTTTTAAGGGGGATGTTAGCCCTTCCAAAGGCCAACAAGGATAAAAATATTTTTTTCTTGATTTAATTTACTACAAATTTTTGCTTCTAAAGTAAGAGATTAAGCCTCCGCAATAAAAACTTTTCCACCATTTTTATGCTAATAATAAATTCTACAAACACCATTGAGTTTATTCAACTTAAAATGTGATAAAAATCAAAACATTGCACAGTTATTGTCACTGATATTATAAAACTCAGCAGAAATCTGTTTGTATTTCTGGGTGTTTATGAGCCGTTGTGACGAAGCCTGCTGCGGCCCTCAGCTTTAAATTTTTAACGACTCTTCTGAAATATTCAGAGGGAAAGTCTCAGCGGCCGGACTGTCAAACTGTCAACTCTTCAGTCTGAATCACCAAACACTTCAGGACCCGCTTTTAGAAAGTCCAAAACACAGTTTGACCTTTAAAACCTGCAGCTAGACCAGCGTCTGCTTCAGGATCTTTATTGTCTAAAAATAAACTTAGTAAACATCAGCTGTGATTTGATGACGGAAAACATCATAGGTGATAAAAACAAAGATATTTCTCGTTCTCTTCTCACCCTGACCAACCATGAGCCACATGTTCAGTCCTCTGCCAACATGGCTCTCGTTTCCCTCTCCAGGTTCCCATGGCAACGGGTCCCTGAATAAGGGCTGGTGCTGCCAGCTATGCGCCTGCGGCGGCGAGGATGTGGAAGACAGTTGGGGGTTTCTGATGGTGACGTTTTAGGAAAACAGCTGCTGAGACGATCCTGCGAAACTCATTTTGCTCAAAACAATGTCCTCCATGTTGGTCGAGGCGACAGATTCTTGGAGATTTACATCAACAATCCACAACGACTGGCCTCTTAAAAGTCATCATAATATCATGACTTTATCCTGTAACTAGCATTACAACTTTGTGCTGGTAACTTACAATTTTACTTAGGTAGTACGACTTTTGTACAACTTTATCCCGACAACGTCACAACTTTGTTTTCTTACAACTTCATTCTGAAAATATTAACTTTTTTTCATGATACAATCTTTTTGTAATATGAAGACATTCTGGTAATACTATGACTGTTGTATAACTATTCTCATATTGCGCCTCGTAATACTCTATATTATGAGTTTTAACTTGTAATACGTCTATATAAATATATACAATTTATTCATGTAATATTACGACATTCTGGAAATGTGACAATTCTCTCACATCACAACCACTTTATTCTGGTAAAACTACAACTGGCATGAGAGTATTCTCATATTTTTACAATATTCTTGAAATATGATTAATTTCATCTTGTAATATGTCTCATCATACAATTTATTCTTGTAATCTTACAGCACTGTTGTAGTACTTCTTTGTTTTGCGATTTCTCATGTCACTATGACTTTATTCTAAATGTCTTACAACCATTTTCACATCATTACGACTTTATACTTCGGCCCACACCACTGTTGGCTGAAGTACATTCACACCTAAAGGTTTGGATCAACAGGGAAACGAACTCCAGTCCGTTTAAAGCGAACTAAAACTCTCAGGTGTGAATATGGAAAACCAGATCATTGTTCTCTGGGAATGGCTTAAAGAAAGTCAGAGGAGTTTGTTGATGTGTCAACTTGTGTTCTCTGAATCCAGAAAACACTTTAATCAGACATTTTCAATGAATATCTTGTCCTTGAATATCAAAAGTGAGCGCTGTCTCAATCACATATTCTCCTAATAATTCCTCTTGCAGGTGAAGATTCTTTTCAAATTTATTTCTTGTGTATCGGAGCACAAATAGGCCGATTCAGACAGATTTTCCCCTCTTGAGAATAAAACTGCTTCAACAGAAAACAAAAGGTCAGTCGTCCTGACATTTCATCTCCGTTTGCTCCACTCAAATAAACCTGAAGCAAAAGTATTGGTTAAAAAAAAAAGATCAAATCAACCCAAAGGACTGGAGACTGTCCTCCCATGACTCAACAGCTGCAACATTTAAAGCAATCCTCATTTCTGATGCAACAACATTTCCAATCGAATTCTGCTCGACATTCGGGCAAACCGAGCAGAACAAAAAGACCTTGGAAGTTTAAAGAGCTGAACTCTGAGTGCAACAATGTCTCCTTTTGCTTCAAAATATTCTGTTATAACGCCTGAAGGCCAAAACGACCAGATATTCAAGTCCTGCTGCTGCTTTCAGTTCACTGGACCAGCAAAGTTTGGACTTTTATCCAAAATATCAACAAAAGACTCCAGTTATAAAAAAATAAAATGCCTGTTAAAACAGATTTCTGGTAAGAAGAGAGATTTTTGGGGTATTTTCCAAGTTATAAGTCAAGGGTGCTCAAAGTAGGGTCTGTGGGCCGTTTGCGGCCCCTGGATGGATTTTGTGTGGCCCACTCGACCAAAACTCAAGAATTCATTCAAGAAATTAGGGTAAAATTACAATTTTAAATTGAAATCTGCTTACAAAATTGTTAGATGCAAAACAAAGTGATCATCTTTTCAAGTTTTTTTGCTTTCCTTCTGTTGTCATGGTAAGAGACAATTTGCGCATCGACTTGTGATCTGAATTACAGATTGATGCATCCAAATCTGCTTTCATTTGCCGTTTTGAAAGTTGGCTTAATTACAGGAAGTGTTTTCAAATAAAGACCAACTTAGATCCTGTTTTTATTGATGAGAAAAGATGAAAATTATTCAAATTGAGCCCAAAATAGAAAGTTTTTTTATTTTACAATGAAAACGTGCAAAAATTATTTGAAGTTTTGTAGCTATTGCTTCAAACGTGCAAGAAAAAAAAAGATTTAATTAAAATAGTCATGCTTAGTCCATTGTTGAAAGAAACTGGATATACTTTAACCATGAATCATTTTAATTAGCAATGACAAAAACAGAAAAGGAAAATGTTTTTGTTGATTTTAACCTTAAAAATTTAATTGTTTTGACCAATAAATGATTTTGACCCACGTGACAAAATATTTTACATTCTAGTTATTTTCTTTTTTTGGCAATATGGCTGCAATATAGTTTAAAACGGTCATCTTACTCTAATATCTAAGAGATATTGTCCCTAAAAGTATGAAGCATATGACATACTATGTCAGATTCAACAATAAAGGCTAGATTTCATTGATCAGTTTAAATACATTACAGTGGACAAATTAACACAATAGGATAATAATGATCAGTATTTTTCTCTTCATCTCCTTCTCTTATTGGTGCTGATGTTATTTTTAAAGCTGAAACCTTAAAGGTACAGAATCCACCTGTTCCTTCCCTGATCTACCAAGCACTGAATCTTTTCTGCCTATTTGTGAAACGTCCATCTCACCCCGGGGGTCGCCACAGCTTCCTGCCCGGCGGCATCAGCTCCCGTTTGTTCAGGGGAACGACCCCCATGGCCGCCTGCATGATGGTGATGAACTTCTTAAACTTCATCTTCTCTTTATTTTTAAATCTCTCCTCTAGTATCCATCAGACCGCCGCTGCCACGCGTCCATCTCGTTTCCTCTCATCTCCCCGCGTC
This sequence comes from Micropoecilia bifurca, assembly GCA_903067075.1. Classification (NCBI taxonomy): domain Eukaryota; kingdom Metazoa; phylum Chordata; class Actinopteri; order Cyprinodontiformes; family Poeciliidae; genus Micropoecilia; species Micropoecilia bifurca. Next base: position 6,677 of record CAEGAF010037027.1, on the reverse strand, counting down.
TGACTCATCAGATGCTCCGTCTCCGCGCCTCACAGCATCCGCTTCTCCATGGCAACGAGCCTGGGATCCAGCGCGGAGGTCGGCGACATCCCCGCCGCCGCTGCTGCTGACGGACCAACGTCCTTTTGGCTTCTTGGAGCGGGAAGCGAGCCGCCACGCCGTCGCTGGAAGCTGGGATGGCGTCACGCTTACATAACAACAGCGGAGCGTCTCTGGGCATTACACTAATGAAAATGCTGCTTCTGCCGCTATCATCATCATCATAGTCGCTGCTGCTGTCGGAGCCGCTGGGATAATTGTGTTACTAAGCTCTGACAGATCATGGAGGCTCCCTGCCCCCGCCCACCATAATCCCCCCCATCGAGGCTTAGTCTTCTCGCCACTTAAACAGCGACCCTTCAGCCGACACACACCCCTCCATCAGCACATCTACGGAACACCACAAATGTCCAAACCTCTGATACACATGTTCACAGAGTTTGGTAGTAACCAGTTACATTTATTCAAATATATTTACTCGAGTATCTTTGTTGAAAATATTCACTTTTGCCATGCTGTACTGTTTACTTTTACTTTTTATTTTGAAGTATTTCTACTCTTACTTGAGTAAAATTTCTGGATTTTCTACTCACTGAATGAAAGTTTTAACCAATAATTCACCAGACAGACACAACCCTGCAGTTTTTATTAAAGTTTCTTCAGTTTTTATTTTTTTATTAAAGAAACTGATTTGGAAATATAAATATTTTGCCTGATTTGGTTTTTTTTGTTACATGAATTATTGTCATTTTGATCCTTAAAATACCAAAATTCCCACTTAACTTTATATTTTGGTTCATCTAATTATGCCATTTTTAAATACTAATTGACTGATAATTTGGTAAGTCACTGAGTACTTGAGTAACTTTTTACCAAATACTTTTTTACTTTTACTTGAGTAAAAATGTGTTAACAGTTTTACTCACTTTAGTACAAGTAAGCCGTCATTACTGGTATTTGAGTTTCCATTACAAAAGTGACCAAATCTTTTATGATAGTGTGTTTTATTTCACAATTAAATTAAGAATGCAGTTAGAAATCATGTTATATGTAATTAAAAATCATGCCATTTCTTTTACATAACAAATTTAAGAAAGACATTTCTTTTCTTAATCTAGATAAGGAAACCTTTTTACCAACTACTTTAATTTATTGGTAAGCCAACATTAACTCACCAAGAAAACATAAGCTAAACTGTCATAAAAGATCAACTAAGCTAAAATGTGCCAACTTGTCAAGTCAAAACCGGCTAAAATATGTATAAATAGTGTCAGATAAACTAAAATATGAAAACCCATGATAAGCCAAGATCATAAGATTTTCAAAGCTAACAACCTAAAACAAAAATGTAAGCTAAACTAAACTGTGATTTAAAAAACAGATGAGTTAAGGTAAATTTAACTAGAAGATTAAAAAAAAAAAATCGAATTAGGATAAAGACAAGTTAAAAAAGCAAAGCTATGCTAAACCACCTTAAGATAAGGTTATCTAAGCCAAAGTAAACAGAGATAAGCTAAGCTAAATAGGAAAGTAATGCTACAATAAGCAATAATAAAGTATATTATGATCAAATAAACTAAATTAAGTCGTTTCCATGCTGGTTATTTGCATGTTCGTCATGAATCATGACTTTGCTCATGCCAGGATTTTTCTTGCACAGTATTCAGAATCAGCCTGAAGTAAAACTGGAGCCGTTTCACCAGACAGAACCACCAGCCAACAATGTGCTGGTTTGTCACACCGTTTGGTCCCGACTTGCTCAAACACACATCAAGCTCAAACAGTATAACTTCATGATCTTTTCCTGCAGGTTTTCTGGATTATCTTTTTTCAAGCATAACGTTTTTAAAGACAAACTTGTGTCGTCTCCTGATGTAAAGTCAGCAGAGCCAGATTAATAATCCACCATCCAGTCTCCAGATGACAGCAGATATTCATGTCCTGGGGGGTTCAAATAATAAAATATTAATCTATGTACCCTCCTGATGAGATGCCAGCTAATGCAACTCCGAATGGGATTTGTGCTCGACCAGCCTGTGGATTACGGCTTTGGATGGTGGAGCCACGAGAGCTGCTGCAGATTTCAGAGCAGGAAAACAACAAAAAGGAGGAACAACATCAGTCCAACAGGGGGGAGCAAACTGAGAAAGTGATCATCTTCATGTTGAATTTTTAGGATGTTTAATAACATTTTTTCATATAGAGAGTTTTTGCACCGTCATAATTTGTGTGCTTTTCCAACATTTGGTTCAACTGGGGACAAAAACTGCAACATTTGTTACATTTTCAGCTGCTGTTCTCTTTCACACAGAGTCAAATGAACCAAACCCTATGAAAAACCTGTTCCCCTCCTCGCCTGTGGGGGCGCTGAACCAAAAACCACTGAAAGAAACGACACGAAAACCTTTGAAGACACTGAAATATAAACCAAAATGGAACAGTTGGAGGATTTTGTTTTCCTCTTTGGATAAATAAACCATTTCTCCTGCCAACTCTAGGCTAATGTGTTGGTTTTGGTTGTATTTTCCCAGAATGCCCTGCGCTGTAGTCCACTTCCTGCTTGGCATTCACATATGTATTCGAACTGAATCAGAGTTCACCCTCCTCTAATGAACCACACTTTCTAGGCAAATGAACTGGAGTTGGATTAAAGCAGATTAATCAGGACTAGTGTGAATGCATCCTGAAAAAGAAGGCAGACAATTTTAAATATTAAATTGTCTTAAATTTAATGTCTTAATTACTGCTCTAGATATTTAGTTTTTCCAGCAAATGGCTTTTGTTTTAAGTATATTTAGTCCATTTAACTAAATTATTAAATTAGTTGGTGCTGCACAACTAATCCGATTGTTTCAGCATCAAAATTAATTATGAAGCTAAAAAAATATCCTAAAAATGATATTTTAATGCGTTTTAAACAGATTTCATCTCCAAATATGTTCCAGATGACTTTAATCCTGCATTAAGGACTGAAAGCGTCAGTGAAGTTCCCATTATTAATTATAAAAGACGGCTGAGCGCGACTCAGCCCTGCAGCAAACTCCTTAGTCGCTGCATGTTTTCTGTTTCTCACCAACTTTCTATTTTTAATTCCTCAACCGGGTGAGCGAATGTGGCAGGAATTGCTCGGTCTTCTTAATGCCTTTACATAAGCAGTTTGTTTCTCTGGCCCTTGTCACTTCCCCACGTGTCGCGTAGTGGCACGGTGGCGCCGCGTTCCCCCGGCCCAGGCCATTACGCAACGTCCAAATGCAGTGCATGTGCGAGCCAGATGGAGGGACACATGCCAGCCGCAAATCTGTGGCGGGAGCGTGAGAAGGGAGAGGGAGAAGAAGTGGAGAAGGGAGAGTGACAGTGAGGGAGCACATGCTCTGCACAGGTGGAGTCGGGATCATCAGGGATGATGGGCGGGAAAAATGTCTGGTTTTTCAATCTGCAGGGACAGAAAGTTGTTTTTTTCTTCCCTTCAGCAGCGACACGTCATGCAAGGAGATTAAATAAGCAACTTCTCCGATACTGTAGCTGATCTTTCAACAAATGGAGGAGGAAAACCCTGGCATTGTTCATAGGAACGAGAAAAACCAGATTCTATAAGCTGTGGATGATAACTTCCTATTACCTCAGGGTTAACGATTATTTTAATAATCGATTTTTCTGACGATGGATCAAATGAAAACAAAAGACTTTTCATTTAACCTCATAAGCCTTTTTTGCCATGTTATAAATACATTAAAATGTACATGCATATTTAAATAGCTTTTTAAATAAGGAAATAAAAATTTTATTGCCTAAAATGCAAAACAGTAGCATTACTTTACTGATCAGTTGGAGTAAAGGAGGAATCTGCTTGACTTAATGACATGTAGGACAGATCTGATTATTATTTTATGGAGTAATTGATTAATAATTGGACAGCAACAGATGCTCAATAGATTTTTTTTACATAATTTGAAGCAGGTGAAGCTTGGGATGTTTGAGGTAGAAGATATTTACAGAAAAGAGTTTTTCTTTTTTAATTCAGCTTATTCTTTCACCATTTGGCCTTTTTTGAGTCAATTATCGTTTCATCGATTACCGACTTTGTTGACCATCATTTTAACAATCTATTAATGAAAAATAATCAACGTAATAATTAGTTGGATTTATTAATAGATTAAAATGAATCATCAGAAATGTAATAAAAATTATGTTTTAAGCCATCTTAAAATTGTTTGCATCAAATAAACAATTCAAGTTGGACTGAAATGTTAATCAAAGAGTTTTAAATTTTATCATGCCGGGACTATTTAGTAAAGTTGCTTTTTCAGTAAAGTGTAGTTTTTCCAGTAAACAGTGAGCTATTTGTGTCACCACATGCTTGATCAGGATGACGGATTACTGCCAAGTCAGGGAATCCATGAATTTCTTCCCTTGATGGATACATTTAATGACTGGACCGAACCCTGACTGCATGATTAACCTGAAACATGTTACATTTTGGACTCTATTGTTTTTATTATTTGGTAGGCCTGTCATGATAAGAAATTCTGCTGTACAGTAAATTGTCCTAGAGGTTATTGCAACACACGATAATATTGTTGTTTTGGAACAATTTCCTAGTTTTAATGGCATAAAAATGCAAGAACACGTTCTCAAAGATCAATAAACTATAAATTCTAATGAACATTTAACTCTGAAGACAATTTAAATATGAAGTCTCCGTCAACATAAAATAAAATCCAATCTGAATCTCATGTGGAACCAATTTGTAAATGTATCCGATTGTTTTCAAAGCGTCTGCAGTTTGAATGACCGCTTTGCATTTTATCAGATTCTTACACCAATAACTCACGTTATAGACATAACAGTTGGGTGTAATTCTGACCAGTTTGTCCAGTTAAACTCTCTTTAAAAACTGCCTATTTTGTCAGTTTGGGTGATGTAAACAACTCAGACTGTATTTAAAACAGAGTAAAGTTATGTTGAAGCTCAGTTTTCATTGTCTTATTAATATTGGGAAGAGCTGCTCAGGACTTCACAGATTAAAATGTTTCTGTTCAAAGGAATGCTTGGCAAACGCTGCGGGCTGAGCAGATGAAACGCCTCCCTGCTGCGCTGATCCACAACAAAAACAGAGGGAGGATCAAACATTTTAGAACAAGCCGGCCTCTCTGCCTCTTCTTAACACATTTAAAAAAAAAAAAAAAAAAAAAAAAAATTTCTTCCTCTGTTCAATGGAAAACTGCAGCCAGCATTTCCCTGCCAGCCCACTTCTCTCTGAAATGCTCAGGTTTAGTAATCAGGAGAAAACAAATTTGAGTCATTAAGCAGGTTCTCCAACCGGTCCGACCGATCAGCAAGTAAACAACATGTATATGCCTCCATTACGTCACTCAAACAGGGTCATTACATTTGACAAAAATCCAATAGAAGTAATTACAAGAACTGAACATCAACAGGTCAGGAACAATGAAGAGGAAATGGAAATAAAACTGAAGAAGTTCCAGCGATTAGAAATGATTAACGGATCATAAAGCTAAAAATAAACAACTAATATCAGGAATTTAAAGACCAACAGGAAGGTTTTCATCATATAATCACATTTTCCTGTGTTATTTAAAAGGACATAAAATCATTTGAGTCAAACAGGATCCTGCCCTTTGGCTACTAAAGTGAGCACAGCCTCACCTTTTCTTTTTCCACCAAAAATCCAGTCGTGGTTATCTGCTAATGTGCTAATAGAGGAGCTAATTTTTAGCTTGGAAGGCTTTTGGAAACATTTAATCACACTGAGCTTCCCCTAATCTAATTCTGAAGCACTAATTTATTTGGCTGTTTTGTAAACTTTTAGTTGAATAAAGTTGAACATCTTTATTAAAGTCTTGGTTATGAAGAATCTTCAAGAAGTTAGAAGTTTGGATTCATGCTCTTATTTTGAAGGGGTGAAGACTGTTTTAACTGCAGTTTCATTTCCACCCCTCAATCTTTTTTTCTCAATAACTTTATTTAAAAAACAAAATAAAACATAGACAGTAGAGAACAAGCTAAACATAAATACAACATCTAATAGCTTTAGTTTCTGCTAAATACTTTGTTGGTATGGTGCGTTAGCATTAGCTAAATATGGTGTTGATGTAGAACTTTAGAGTTAGCATACTGTGAAACAAAGGCTTAGAAACTTATAAATGTTAATCATTGACCAATTTAAAAAGATGTGCATTTTTTGGTATTTCTTTCATAAAATACTAATTTTGCAATTTTAAAAATGCAGTTAAATATTTTATAAATTCTGAACAAAATTTCAAATGCGACACCGATTTAATTTTAAGAACCTAAAAACTTAAAATTGTCAATAATCCCAAAAAAATTTAATAACTTCAAATTAGGGATGTGACGATCAGGTTTTTTTCTGCCGATACCGATCACCCCTGAGGGCTGATCGCTGATTCCGATCACCGATACAGATCACATAATTTTTTTATTTTTTATCATAAACACTACCGTTACATTATGTGGAAAAAGGAACCATGAATTCACCTTAATTTAGACAAAAACTTGTTTTAAATAACTTTTCCAAGAAGAAAACAAAACAGGCATTGTGCAAATTGAACTGCTATCAATAAAACTATCTTTAACAGACTGATAACATATGAGGCTCT
>CAEGAF010037023.1:0-11825 GCA_903067075.1 Micropoecilia bifurca | reverse complement strand
TAGCTTCGTCGTGTTGATGCATTTTGACCTGCTTCTATTTTCTGCCGCAACACGCAAACGTCCCCATTGACTCAGTGTGTCATAGTTACACATCGCTTAGCATTTGTTGCTGCGCGTTTGCGCCATGAAGGAAAGACGAGAACAGCTGGACAGACAGGCTGAGAAATGAGATGCAGGTGATCGGTATCGGTAACAGAGCCTATGATCGCCGATCCCGATAATCACCGATTTCACGAAAATCGTCCGATTATGATCGGTGACCGATCGATCGGCGCACCTCTAGTATACAAATACTCATTGAAGTACATGTGATAGATGTTTTACTTTATCTGTCTGTGTTACTAATCAAAGTGAATGGATGAAGTTAGCAATACTACAACCATCGACCGGCTGTCATTGGTTAATCTACCAGATGGCAAATAAAATATCCAGGTCTGTGAAAATGTGAAAGGTTTAGTTATTTTATGGTGTACTCTTACGCATAATATTTGAATTAAATAACAAAAAACAACACTTAAATGACAATTGACTACATCCTGTGATCCAGGAATAAGCAAATATAGATGATAGATGGACATTAGAAGGTGTGTGTAAGCATCTGTTTCCACCAGAAAACAAATTAACACACAAAACATATCTAAAAGTTTGACGAGTTCAAAGTCGAACATTAAAATTGTTGTGTGGTTGCATTCCTGTAATTGACTTAAGAGCTGGATGTTAAATACAGGAAATGATGTCGCAGAGTTAAGCACAAAGAGAGCTTTCTAGGAATCCTAAGTGTTGATTACTTATTTAGCTAATGACTTTTTTCTTTTACAGCTCTACTGGAACAACATATGTTTACATAAACAATCAGCTTTTTACCTGGATCGTGGCACCTTAAGCAGCGACGGCTAAAACCGTGCGAGCCAATCTGACTGAGCTGCAATCAAACAAGCCCTTGGCTCCTTAAACAAACTAAGGTGGGGTGGCAGGAGACGGTTACAGAACACGCTACTCAGCGTTAGGCATCCCTTCTGCACAAGCAGAGAGGCAAACACAGACTTTTAGACTTTTAAGCTGGCGCCAGTTCAAAACTGCTGCCAGCGGATCTCGTCCTGACCCTTGACCTCTCAGTTTGGTTTTAGCTCCCAGTTTGTCGTCAGGATTATTAATGGGAATCCTGCCGTACTCGGTCCAGAGTGGAGGAGGAGTTTTATATCCTCTGGGCAAATTTAAATAAGAGCAGAGGAGTACCGTAGTTTAAATAATGAGGATGTTTGTGGTAACGCGAGGGGTTGCTTCACAGGCCACAGGGATGACATCACAGGTTAGCGCCGGCTGTCCTTTTGGACGCTGAAAGCATGCATTGTACTAGTTTAACCTGTTTCTGTTTTAATGCAGGTTAATAATGCTGCAGAGCAAAGCCACTTCGTAGGCGAGCAGGAAATTACTAAGACAAACCTCAAAACTAGATTTTATCACACTGGTGAGCAAAGGCAGCACTCTTTTCAGACTTCCTCCAACACTTTACTACCATCAGTAGTACAAACTACGGAGTGTGTTTTTACTTTTTCATAAACATAGGCGCGTATAAGAAAACCTTGTAATTAACCTTGTAATTTTCCATTTAAATATAAAATCTCGGTGGGAGGAAAACACAACATTCTAAAAATTCTTCTCACTAAGCGGTGAATGGTGCACTGCTGGATTAATAAGACACAGTTAAAAATGTCCTGCTTTTCTCAAATGGCAAAGACAAAGAAAACCCCCAACACGCTGAATACTTATTCAGAAGTGTCCATCTTCCATCTGCTGCAAGACGTACATCAACTCCCAGTGGTTTTAATTTTATTTTATTTTAAGACTCGGGAGGATTTACTCCCTAAATAGAAATCATAGTTTCAAAGTCAGTTTCTCAGTTTGTTGAGTTACTGAGAATGCTGTGGAAGTAATACATCCACTCTAAAATCTGCTATCTTTGTTTGATTGTGTTGGAGGATGTTGAGCACCAAAGCTCTTGCGTGAGTTTCGCATCATTTCCATACTTAGCAAAGGACTGATCTGCAAGATTCTGTTTAATCATCTCGGGATCTGAAACAATCTAAAGTCTTACACCAATAATTTCTCTAAGCTATCGATTTGATGATACAATATGCTACTCCAATATATCCAAAAAGCAAAAATTATTACAATGCTGCAGCTACAATAATATTACTACATATAATAATGTCGCTGACAGGGCTGCACAATTTCAGGAAAGCATGCGGTAAAGTTGATGCATACCATGATATTAAGATAGGACTTGCAGGAAGTAAACAGATGCTTAGCTAAGCAGAGTACATGTCCTTTTTCTTAAGGTTCTTGAAAACTGAATCCAGATAAGCTGTCCAGCTACAAGAGAAAAAAGAAAATGTATTCAGATTTTTTCTTTCAATATGATCTTTTTATTATTATTACTGTTGTTGAGTAAGTTGTTCTGTCTATGTCTGCCATTTTTGGCAATGAAATAACTTAGTTGCAGTTTCTTAATTACTTTACCAAAACATCTTAAACAACATTTTGTGCAGCACTGAGCAACAAGAGTCATCAAATACTGAATATTCTGCAACAGACTTGGTAATGCTAATATTGCAGAGTGATATTACACAAAACAAAAAAAATGAAGTAAGAATGAACAGATGGACACGGTGGTAAAAGACTAGAGAAAAACATGAAATAAACATCTGTTATATTCGTTAGAAGCCTTCTATAAAGATGCTTATTGCCATTCTTCCCTTTGACGAATTCCCTTTATGAATCAACACTTAAAGCTAATATTAGCTGGCTAGTTAGCAAGGGTCGGCTAGCTAGCCTGTACTCTGGTTAATGCACATACTGCTCTAGATGTTTAGCATAAATATTTTACTTTCTCAACAGCTTTGCCTTTAACAGTAAAAAGTGTCTTACTTTAGTTTATAGTTTTCAAAGAAGCTAGCCATAACCTGTGGTGACCGTGAATTGAGAGTAACCGAGACGTTAGCTCACTAAAACCAAGACAAAACGGATGTCTGCGCTAAACTCTGCTCCCTCCGGAAAGTTCTCTGCTATTTTACTGAAAGAATTCAAAACTGTAGGAGTGGTATGCACTCTAAAACCAGTTTTAATGTGTCTGGTATCTGTATCAACCATTTAGCTGTTAATATGATAAACTGAATGATTTTATAGTAGTGCTACTTCTAGATTATTCCATTGAAATTTAGACGCAATTCAATCCATTTCCTGGGACTTCTACATTGTTCTAAGGTCTGGTGAAATCAGTATTTTTTATGCTGGTATAGAGAAACCACTAGCTCCAAATTAATAGGCGTTGGCCTTGTGAAGTACAAAAGCATTCTGAAAATGTCATCGTGTCTTCATAAATTATGTAAAAGTCAATGTATGTACATATATCTGAAACTGTATGTGCACATAAATAAGTCTTGTTAAAAACAAAAACAAAACCAGTGCTGAAGTATGTTGCATAAATAAGTCTTGTTAAAAACGAAAACAAAACCAGAGCTGAAGTATGCTGCATATTTAATTCCAGACAAATAGTTCAAATAAATTATTAAACATCAAAACGTGAAAATTATGCACATTATGAGAAGATGTCGTCTTCTGGCAGCAGCTTTAGATAAAAATTTTACCAACATATAAAGGAAAAATTACAATCTCCAGCCCTACGTTGTACATATGACAATTAAATCATGGATGCAAACAGATACGGAAAAGCTACAGTGCAGAAATGAATTGGAAACGATGAACTCCGTCAAACTGAAACAGAATCTACTGTCTCTCCTCACTGTCCCTGTGGACTTCAGTCATCCCTCCTTAACATAAAGACTTCCCTATTTGGTAAGACAAAGTGGTAGACCACAGATTTCACCATCAGCTGCTTTACTCTGGAAGTCAAATAATTTATCATCTGAGTGGGAAGTTTTCTTTATTGTGCAAATCAACATGTGGAAGAGGAGAAACTGTTTTCCACAGTCACTTCAAAAGCACGCAGGATCCAAATGAGAACAAAGTATCAAAAAGTCGGCTGACGCTGTGACATATTTCTGCTTCGAAAGCTGACTTTAAAGTCTTGAGTTCTAGCGTGACCGGTCACCTGACCCAACACAAACTTGCGGAATACAGGCTTTTCTGCACTGCCTTCGGACCATGGGTCTGGGAGAGAATTCCACATTATGATAATCAATTACAAAATTGGGAATCTAATCCATTATTTTGATGACGCATAGAATTAAGCAGAACAATAGAATAATCATACTAAACGCGCGTTTATTGTGTAGAACATTACCTTTCTGCTCCTTATAGGGCAGGTGATATTAGCTAGGTAAGTTAGTCATGCAACGGTCTTAGTGCACCACTCTGAAAGAGAATGGCAAATGTCACGGTCAGACAGAGTTGTCCTGTCAGACCGTCAGATCCAGAGACCACACACGCAAAAAAAACTTGTCAGGGTCAGTGGACTCTGTTGGACTGCATAAACCTATGGGGCCCTGCCAGAAGTTTAGAAAACAACAACATAATAATTACTGACCTAGTACCTGAACTTTATCTGAGTTGGTAACTTAAGCATCTTTTAGGAGCAGCCTTTGTAGGAGCAGGTTTGCAGATTATTTCCCTTCTAAGGTTCCTTTTTGCTTCCCTACGTCAAGCACAGAAGAGCACAGATCATCAGACTTCCCTCAGCCAAAACAGTCACCTGGTTCTCTTTGAGGTCATTTCATATTTGGACCAATTACATCTTTTTCTTCCATTTAGGCATCCAACACATTCAAAAGGAAATAAATAAAAGACGCTGCAGGTAGTAGGCAGGAAGAGCCCAATCTGCACATCTCTAAAAATATCAGTGGTTTTAAAACCACAACTGCTTTATGCCTTTAAACCGTACCTCGATAATGACACTCAGTCTGTGCCTGCTGTCTACAAACGAAGTATGTATGGAATATCCAACTATATATCCAACGCCACCACTGGCCACAGACGAGCTCTGTAAAGCGCAGGAAACCGTCTACAGTAACCCGCTGATTAAAACACTGTAGCGGAGACAGGTCTTGTAAAAGCAGACATTTATTGCTTGTAGATACCTCATCGGGCTCATGTCTTCTGAGCCGTGCGAGCGTTTCCAAACTCCAGTGTCGACGAAGCGGATCGATAAAGCGCGCCTTTTTGATAAATGGACCAATTGCCTGAGTGACAGTAATCCCATCAGCTTCACCTTGCACCAAGAAGAGCAACATAGTAGCCACGCACGCGTGTGTGTGTGTGTGTTGCCACGCGGAAACAAAACACTCTCTTAATCTGATGAGTGGATAAAGACCAGGACGGAGTCAGGTCTAATGAAAATCTAAGCTAAGCAGAAGGGCCTCCCTGAGTAGGACATCATCACAAAGGGAAGCCCAAAGTTAGCGTGCCAACGCCTCGACCCAGAAGACGAGCAGTAGGTGTGGAAAGTCAGTGCAAATCAGTGATTGCTGAATTTAAAAAAACAAAACTGAATTTCTCGACAACAACTCGAAAGCACAAACGATTGCGTGTGTCGTGCAAGTCCAGCTCTGTTTACAGCACATATGAAGTGGCATCCTGGCACCGACTGGGCAGCACAGCCGTTGAGGTTGGCTCCGTAACATATGGTGGAGGAGGGGGTTGTGGGGTGAGGGGGGTTTCATGCAACTGCAGAGCTACCGCTAATTAGGCCCGGCTGCTCCAGGAGCCGCTACCAGCTGCGGAGCAACGCGACCCCAGCATGTGTATGATCTTTTTTTTTTTCCATTCCCCACCTTATTCCATGGAATGTCGAAGGCCAGCTTCCTCGTGTGAGAAACTTGAGACGCAACTGTAGTGTTTAGCAGTTGCTTTCCTTGTTGAGCACTTTTCAATTTCCCTCGTGAAACAAAAAAAAAAAGAAAAAAAAAAAGGATACAGCCTCAAAGCTCCGGTCTGAGTCCCGACGGCCAGGATTTTCTGCACAGGGTCAAAAGCCATCGAGGACGGTTGATATGGAAAGCCATGACGCACAGTCTGCAGGAGAAAGCAGAATTTATATCAGACATCTAGTCGGCCTAATCTATCATCTCCCACACAGCCCAGAGCTGCCTTTTGGAGGGGAAAAAATATATTATCACAATCCCCAAAGATATATAATCCATCAATGTGTACCATTTGTCCCATTTGTCTAACAAATTACACTAAATTTAAACAGCAGAGCTAAAACGGGGGGAGACTGAAATCAGTAGCGCAGGGGTCAGTTTTCAGCACGGCTGCATCGTCTGAAATGCGGTTTATTCCAGGACCTTTGCAGCAGCCCAGCCCCTCAAGTATGATCATCACCGGGCATCTATAACACAATTATTTCAGGTCGAGGACCTTGCTAGGCTGCCCGTGGTTTGTGCATCTTGCAGCGGGATTACGCAACAGGTGACGCTGCTGCCTCGTAACCTGGGGAACTGACCTGCTCTTCTCCCAGCTGCAGAAGGAGCTGATGGATCGGCACGCCTGTCGCTCAAATTATTCCCAACTTTAAACCGTAGGTTTTACAAATTGCATGGAGGAAACCTTGAATGCCAAGCAAAAAGGTATTTCTTTCATTCTGTGAAACAATGTTAATGTTTACAGTGCCTTGCAAAAAAAAAGCATCCCTTGAACTTTCTGTTATTTTATGCAAATCGGTGCATTTTACTGGGTGTGATATGAAATATGATAGTTAAATACAGAGCAGTCTAGGGAGAAACGCCGTCGGAGGCCACTGAAGACTTGATAATGGGTTGCAGGTTCAAACCTAAACATAGAGACCTTGTTAAAAACCAAAAATGGCTACGATAAACTCAGGGTTTCAATCTGTGTATTATAAGCCTGGCGGGCCACCAAGCTTTTCTTGTGCCCCCACCAGGCTTAGCATTGTTAATTTATTTGTTTTATTTTTAATGATTGCCTTTTTTTTAAGACTTTATAGTTGATGTTTAGGTGTTAATCTTCCAGTCTTCCAAAAATGCATAACTATCAAATGATATTTTCAAATTTCCTGTCAACTTTAAACTTGAGTTATTTTTTCAAACAAGGATGGGCAAACGTTTCAGTTTTTAATTTCTTCTAAGACAGTAGAAAAAAAGAAACCACTTTTGCAGCTGTAACTGCAGCAAAAGGAGGACATAAAGTTGAAAAAAACATAAATGTGTGTGAAAGTCTTATAGTCGGCTTAAAGGAGATTCCCCTTGTGATGCACTGAAACCCCAAACAATGGCCGCTGCTGTTTCTTCAATTGCTAAAATGCAGCAGACATTCACATGAACGTGGGATTAGGAAATAAGAGATGCATTCACTGCAGTGGGAGTTTTACTTTCTTTGGAAACAAGATACCAGTCTATACCAAGTGCAGCTGAAGAAAAAAAAACACATTCATCACAACACAAAAGACTGTTGAATTATTATGCTGTGAGGGGATTTAACAATGAGGCGAGCTCTTACAGCAATCCACAGGCAGCCAGAGTGAACATTGTACCCTAAAGTAGTGCAGTGGAACACTAGGGAGCTAATTTACAATGATTAAACAGAGGGGGGGGAAGTGATTTAACGTTAAGTGTGCTGGATACAACTCAGTCAATGAATAAAATTGATTCCCCCATTAATGTCACCATAGCTCACACTCAACCTGGCGATTTTGATGCTGTTTGTACACTTTGTTTTCCAGCCACTGAGCCGTGCTGATACACATGAAAACAACGTTCACGTTTGGTCACGCCGCCGTCATCTGACACTTCCAGTCCCGTCAATGCCAGCTCTCACTAACGGGAGACGTACCTTGCACAGCTGAAAATGTTCCGACTGGAGAGTCTCCTGGACAACATCGTTTTCCCTGGGAGTACCGGGCTGAGCAGTTGCGGAGGAGGAGGAGGAAGAAGACGCCGCTGTCAAGCCGTCCAGCACCTTCCTTATGTTAAACTTCTTCATTTTTTCCCCCCCGCGTTACAGACGCGACGCTTGAAGAAAACAGACCGAGCGAGCTACCATTAATTGGATTGAGACGGCGGTAGCTGCTAGCTAGGTAGCCGAAATAACGCACAGTTAATATCTTTCTCTGTACATCTCACATGTTACGAAGGGTGTTGCCAACGCACTCCCTAAAAGCGCCCGAGTCACAAGCATTGATTTAGAGTGTCCCTTCCGATAGCCGTGTTAAGCCGCCATTCAGGAGGCAAAGCTTTAACGTTATTTGATCGGGATCAATCGCTTCGGCGAGCTGCCTCACCAGCCAGCGCTCAGCGGGTAGCGAGCTGGCTACGGAAACGCAGTGAACTGCAGCGAGGACTGCGCCTGCGCGTTCAAGTGCGTTTCAGACGGGGCTTTTTTTCTCGGTACAACACCGGTGTTACAGTGGATTCAGCGACCTTGCGAAATATTAAAAGGTGTTCCTTTGTAGTTGGCAAGAGGACGTTTGTTAAAATATCAACATTTTAAAACTGCACCTCGACAGGAAGTGGACTTTTTCGGTCCCTTGTGTTTCATACTGAAAATAAAACAAAACATTTTAATGAGAAACATTGGCATGTTTTGTTGAATTATGAGCTGAAATTTTCTCATGGGTAAAAAAAAAAAGGTCGAAATTCAAAGTTGTAAAAATCAAAGAACCTCAAAATCCAACATGGCTACCACTCATTTCATTTTTGTTAACAACAAAAATCTGATTATTGACTTTGCCCTCTGCTATTATGTTGTCTTCTATTAGATTCATCTTGGTGCAAAAAGTAGCATCATATCCAAATTAAATAATGTGCCACCCTAACATTTTTGCTGGCCCTGTCCAAACAACCCCTTTGTAGCTGATGTCGAAATACTAACCAGCTCGAGTATGAGATGTAACGTGAAAAAGAAATAGTTATTGTTTATTTTTTCTACTTTAAACAAATAAGAATGTTTTATCTTACAGACAGACAGACAGACAGACAGACAGACAGACAGACAGACAGACAGAGCCAAACTGAGCATTTGTGGTTTAGAATATAAAGTTGTGTCGCCACCTAGTGGCAGATCGACCAACCATCGCGTTCGAAAGCAGAAAGAATGAAGAATTTTCTACTGTGAGCTTCATTTTTGCTTTGGATGTGTTTTATTGGTACTTTTTTAAAGTGACTTACAAAACAACATTGTTTATAAAAATTTAATAATTTATCTTGGAGCAAAAAGTACCTGTATTTGCCACTGACAGATTTCCTTTTTTCACACTGAAATGTTCCAAATCATCAAAAAAACAATAATAATAATAATTTGTCAGACAAAGATGATCATAGTAAATACAAATTTCTTTGCAGAATATTTGTACAAGTCATAATAGAGGGCTTTTGAACATGAACAACATAAGGTCATGCTACAGGGTAGACCTTTGGGTCTGACTTTGACCTTTGGTGTGCATCGTTTTCCTGCACAATCCAACCAACCAGAGGCAAAGATGACTGAATTTTCTCATCCAAAGCAGTTTTAGATTACTACACTACCACCACCATGTTTGACTGGAAATGCCATATTTAATGGGACAAATACTTTCCAAAAATGCCCACTATAGTCTTGAGTCCACACAGCATTTTACCCAAAAAAAATTAGGGTTCTTCAAGATGTTTTGTTTGGAAAATTTCAGGCTGGTTTTGTGTTCAGTTTTATTTATTTATATATTTTTTAATTGGTCAATTGTAATTGTAATCAACATTGTTAGTTCAATTTATTACGTAACTCATGTTTCTTGTCACCACGCAGCTCTTATTATAAGCAGAATATTTTATTCTCTCTCTAAAGTTTTTGAGTTGCATACATTTTTTCCAAATACCGTAATATGTGGGTTGATTTTTTTTTTTACTCAAACTCAGCTTTGCATATGCATTCTTTGTACACTAGATGGCAGCATCTACCAACATTATATTATCCTCCAATCCGCCGACACGTCCTGAATTAAATCTCGCAGCTCTCTTTCAACACCGTGGACAATGTAACCAACAGACAGAGACATATTCACAATAAATGTGCCTTCCAGTCTTAAAATGCGATGTTGTTTTGATTATTTAGTTCCTTCAGATTTAGCTTTTAGCTCCCATCTACAGTTTATTTTCCCACACCAAGTGGCACTCATGAGTCTGCAGGGAAGAAAATCCAAGGCTGATAGTTCTATGTCTGCTTTCTACAGATAAGGAGTGCTGAATTTCCTCCATAGGCCATTTGGAAATGGGTCACTCGAGGCACATTATCCGTCAAAAAAGAGGAACAGCGAGGCCACGAACATAGGTTCACTGTTAATAAGGCCTTTTTCTTCTTCTTTTTTTTACAAGTTAGGTTGCCTTTAAATTTTCATGCAACCATGCATATGTGAACAAAGTTCCCGGAGAAAATCCTCACCGGAGGGCAGATAAAATAAGGCACAATCAATAATGCACAAGTAAAAGTATCCTCGCCGAGAGTGAGTCTTCTTCAGACTGTCATATTTTCACACAACAAAACAAGAAGAGTAGCTTTTGTGTACGTTGTAAGAAAAAGGGTCGGGACTGGCAGTTTTGCTTGACTCCTGAACGCGGGTCTGTAGTATCTGGGGCATACAGAATACCTGAAACTAGCAATTACGTTTTGCTGCAGGCATAGTTGTCAGAGGATATAAATTTACAAGGTTTCTGGCTTAGGTAGAGTCAATCTTCAACCCTAATAACCTAATGACCTTATACAGGTGTCCTGAGTCTGAGTCCTGGCACCTCAGTCATTTCCCTTCTCTCTTTGGCCTACTTCCTGTCTACCTACTTATGAACAAAGAATATTAATAAAAATTTTTTAAAAACTACTTTTTTTTAAAGAAGAACTGCATTTAGGGAAAGCATGGTGTTGAAAACTAGCCAGCAGGAGGGCAATGTACAGTCCTTTTTGTTGCATGGACATAGAAATATAAATGGCTGTGCAATAAACGATTCAATAACATCTTCCTTTCTTACTTACGTGTCCAAGCACTGAATCCACTTGCTTTTCATTTTTGATTGCACTGCATTGCATCAGGAAGAAATTACAAAAGAGGGAATTCTTTCACCCCAACATTTTATACTTTTGAAATCCCCGCAGAATAATTAGGGCACTGACAAGGGAAGCATGATCACAATGAACCAGCTGACCATGACTTCAACCCAAGTCAAGAAATGGTGCAAAAATGCATCACTTGAGTTCAAAGTAAATTGTAGGTGAAGGAATGAGCACAGTGCAATGAAGCAGTGGCTCTCAAACAGAGGGACCTAAGAGGGACACTGTAGAAAAGTGCTAAAAAGATCGATGCTGTCTTAATTTCTTGACTGACTCAAAAGTAAACCTCTACTTGGTGTGTACAGGTATATTCGTACACTCAAGCTTCTGGCATGATTCTGAATTGCCTAACTGTCCCCGATTCTTGGTAGGACTTATTTGAATTGGTTGTTGCCATTAGCCTGTTTCTTTTTTCATTCAAAACCCATTTGGGATTATTGTCCTGTTAAAGAGACAGTATTATGTAAAATTAAGAGTTTTGAGCTTAACATCATATAAAGTGTTATTCCCTCATCAAAACATACCTGGAGTGTTACTTTTATTCTTTCATGCTTGTTTGAGAAATCCTTTTATCTCCAGTGGCATCCATTCAGATGTCCTCCAAAACATGTGGGGGGAACTAGCACCGCCCAAGAGGACGAAGCTCATGGCAGTTTCCAGTCTTATCTTTGACCTTACAAAGCAATAATCCGGCTCTGTGGGGGGGGGGGGGGGGGGGGGGGGGGGGGGGGGGGGGGGGCGGCGCGGGGGCGGGCGCGCGCGCGCGCGGGGGCGGCGCA
>CAEGAF010037005.1:0-37705 GCA_903067075.1 Micropoecilia bifurca | reverse complement strand
CATTTTTATAGTATTTTATATTTTTATTTTTATTGGTAACTTCATCTGTGTGTTTGTGTTGCTGCTACTGCACAGTAGTTTCCCGGCTGGGATGAATAAAGTACTTCTATTCTATTCTATTCTATTCTATTCTATTGTGTGAGAGATAAAACATAGTTTTGTTCTTAACAGTCCCTCATAGTTTTATTAGGGTTTGAACATTCTATGACGTATTTAAAGATTTTAGGTTCCTAATTTAGTCTTTTAAATATAAATCAGCAACAGCAGAACTTCAAACATTGCTTGAGGATTTATTATTTAACTACATGCATGATTA
Source organism: Micropoecilia bifurca (assembly GCA_903067075.1). Classification (NCBI taxonomy): domain Eukaryota; kingdom Metazoa; phylum Chordata; class Actinopteri; order Cyprinodontiformes; family Poeciliidae; genus Micropoecilia; species Micropoecilia bifurca. The sequence continues at coordinate 37,389 of CAEGAF010037005.1, read as the reverse complement.
GCAACAATATTCGACACTGTTCCCTAAAAGAAAAAAGGAATTTTATGCTCTGTGACATTCCAGCCTTCTTTTGATGAAACTGGTTGTTCATTTCCTGTTTCTTGTCCTGGAGTGAAAACATCACCTGCTTTAGAGAGCCTATAAATATTTTCCTATAATTGTGTGTCACTGACAATGCTGGTCTTTGAGAGTTAGATGCTTTTTGCCAAGTCATTAATTTGTATATATTTACATTTTCTCTAAAGCCATTTTTCTTAAACCACATAAACACATGTTATGTGTCCACAGTCTGGAAATGAAAGGGAAATACAAAACATAGCTTGCAAGTCTTTCAGACCAGTAAGACATTTGGATCAGTGTAACAACAGAGCACTGGAAAACCATGAAATCCTCTGAGCTCAGACATCCTCCACCAGCAGCTCACCAGCTCATAGCTGTGAGTGGCAGAGTCACCCTGCTGACTGGCAGCCGCAGACAAGGCTGGGAGCATCTTCTCCCACACAAGAACCATCAGCCAACCAGGTGTGTTCTCTGCCCACTCCTCTTCTCTCTGAACTCATATGATGGTGAAATTCCTGACATTTGCAGATAACCCCGCAGTCATTGTTCTGATCTAAGACACTGACAAATATGCATGCACACTGGAGGTACATCGACTGGTTGGCCAGTGTGGTAGACATGATCCCCTCACATTCTCAAAAATACTGTCAACTATAGCTCACTTCTGCTCCTATGGGACAGGATGGGACGGGTCCAAACTGCAACAAAGGATCAGGTTTGGAGAGTTAATCATGAGGGCTGACCTTCCATCCAGAACATGAATAGGTCTAGAGCAGGGGTCTCAAACTCAATTTACCTGGGTGATGCTGGGCCGCATAAAGGATTCCAAAAAACACATTTTAAAATATCCTCAAATGTCATCAACATTTAATTATTTCTCCATTACAGGAACTGCAGGCTTTGGTTTGACAAAGACATGATGAAGGTGTGACAAAATTTAGCTTATTCCACTTGGCGTCGCTCTTGTCCTACGTTTATTAGAAGTGTTTAGCCAGCTAGCAGCGTATGGAGAACATCTGGACGCGTGACGTCATTACCGCTTCTACTTGTCACAGCATGGTGGCGGATGACGAGCAGCCAGCTAGCAGCTCCTTTCTCTCCTTTCTAATGGTAGAAAGTACCGGAATGACGAGGAACGGCAGGCGGGACTTCCTTTAGATGTTCGCTCACCCTGTGGGCCACACTAATGTTATACTTTCATATCATGGTGGGGGCCATGATATGAAAGTATCACGGCCCCCTGCTGCTTGGACAGAATAAACTGTCTAAGCAGTTTATTATGGACACAAACTGCTAAGACAGTTCTTTCCATATACCTGTGGTGGGCAACTCCAGGCCTGGAGGGTCTCCTGCAACTTTTAGATGTGTCTCTACTTCAACACACCTGAGTCAAATAATAAGGTCGTTAGCAGGACTCTGGAGAACTTGACTTCATTAAGGAGGGGATTCAGCTGTTGGATTCAAGTGTGTTGGACCAGGGAAACATCTAAGAGTTGCAGGACACCGGACCTCCAGGACCAGGATTGACCACCAATGTCCTAGTCTGTCCCTCTAAGGTACTATCACAACACAGCTCACCACCCGAGTATTCAGTTCAATTATGAAACATATGAAACAAGTTAAACATATTTAGACGATTCTGTCTCATCTGAAGATGTATTGGCTGTACATAGACATAATGTTAAATTTCTTCTGAATGTTAAAGAGGTAGTCATATGTAAAATCTACTTTTTTGTTGTTTTATATCATGTCATAATGTTGTTTCCCCATCATGCATACCTGAGTCGATGCACCATCATGTTGTGTAAAATGGCTTTGTAGGAAAAACAATTCTGTATCATTGTTTCTCATGTGACTTCATGTGTTGTACGCAATGTGAGCAATGTTCTGTTTAATTAGAATAATTCGTATAAACTGCCCTGGAGGAAATGAGCAGGTTGATCAGGTGACCTGTTGTCTTGTGTTTTCCTGCAGTCATCTTACTACAGCAGATTAGAACTGGTTGGCCAGGTCATTCTGAATCATCTCAGTCTATTAACATATGTGTCATGCAATCATTGGTTGCTGCGTTTGTATGGAAGACTTTCTGAGCACACCAGTGAAGTATATGAGGCTGAGTTTTCAAAATAAGTATTCTAAATGAGGTTTATTGTAAGCTGGAGAGTCACCAGCAACCCTCCTGATCCCACTATGGGACAAGGGTGTAGAGAAAATGGATGGATGGAGGTTTACTGTAAAACTTAACACCAGTATTGAGGAATGAAGTGCAAACTGACTTCAGTTGAAAAACATCTCATATGACAGCATGACACTTAAATAAGCATAACAGTCTGTTGTCACGCAGGTAAACATAGCGACGGTCTGCATAGAAGGAAATCCTGTACGTCCTTTGTACACACACTCACACACTCACACACTCACACACTCACACACTCACACACTCACACACACACACACACACACACACACACACACACACACACACACACACACCTACCTATGTACCATATGGCATGGCCAAAACAATGCTCCAGCTCATAGCGTCTTGGCTAAAATGACATGAGAAGCAGCGTGTTGTGAACTCACAGATGCAGAAGCACCACGGCTATCAGCGTCCACTCTGGGGTTTTGTGGATGATGTTGGTGTTGCTGAACCTGGAGACAGAAACATAAAGAAGCAGAAGAAACCATAAGATCAGGAAAAAAACATGATGCAGCAGAAACACACTCTGTCCAGGTCAGAGCAGCTGTTTTAAGACATTCGTCACATTGTACCTTAAAGCTGCAGTATGTAACTTTTACAAAAAACATGTTTTTACATATTTATTGAAACTGTCACTATGTCATGACTGTACAGTTTGAGATAATCTATGGAAAAAAAACTGAGCCTTTCCCTCAGTTTGGTCTTGGCGCTGTCAGTCACCTCTGTGTGGTGCTGCTCATCCTTTCTTTAACCTGCCTTCTTGCTCTTTGTGACATTCTAGCCAGCAGAGAATGTTATGAATGCTAAGGCTAGTTAGCATGGCCACCAACGAAGGCGGATAAAGGGTTTTCTTGTAACGGCCATTGGAAAGCACTGATTGACAGCGCCAAGCTCCTCCTCCTGACTCTGATTGGTTGTTTTGGTGCAGTGGTGCATTTCCTCAGATGGCAATAGTAGCTCAAGGAGGATGTGGAGAAGATCAAACCTTTCACAGATTATCTGCGGACAGTTTTAACAAATATGAAAAAAAAAAATATTGCTTATAAAAGTTACATACTGCAGCTTTAATGTGACTTTCTGCAGAGAGAAAAAAAATCCTGATGAAAACTACCAAATACCCTGCTGTTGGGTTTTTGACAGCTGGACTTCCTGCAGGAAGCTGGACTCGGAAAATGCTGGCTCTGCTTGGTTAACTTTAAATAGACCAAAATATTCATACCCATTGAACTTTAACATTTGAACAGGTGAAAATCAGAAAAGTTTTTGCATTATATTGAGATTTTATGTGACAGAGCAACACAAGCAAGCACATAGGTGTTGAGTGGAAGGAAAATGATACACAAATAGAAATCAGTGTCACATGCTCAGCTCTGCCTACTCTGATACCCTAATTAAAATCCAGTATCACCAGTTGGCTTTAGATATCACATAATTAGCTAAATAATAATAATAATAATAATAATAAAGAGCACAGCAGAATGTGAGGATGATTGGACACAATTATGCCTTTTTAAACCAGCAGTTCAGTTTTACTGGACAGTTGCATTTTTACCACAACACAAAAAAATAAATAAATAAAACAAACAGATGTAATCACTTGTGTTTGCAGAAAAACATTTCTTGAATTTTAAGTTCCTAAAGAAGAAAGGGTAATAACATAGTATGCTATAAAGTCAAGTTACCCATTTCAACCAAATGTCCCGACATGCCTCAACCTAACCAGTAGAGGGCAGCAAAGTTGAACTCAAAATCTAACACACTCAGATGGATCAAAACTGGATTGAAGGCAAACTCTTTGTGAAAGTCCAGACTTGCATAAAACATGGGATGTCTAGAAAGACCTGAAAACATGTCTTCATGAACAAGCTCTGTAAAGTTTGAGTGGAGATGTTTTAGAGAGAAGAATATAGAAGAATTTACGTCTGAAGCTGGAAGAGATGAGGTGAAGCTGTAATTACTACATTAGTTCCTTTCACTTCTAATCTATGGATCACTTTGTGTTGGTCGGTCACATAAAGTCCCAATAAAATACAATTAACAAAATGTTGCCTTACATTTTGTTGATTGTAAGGTAACAAAATGTAAAAAGGTTTGGGAAACATTACTATTTTTGCAAGGTGCCTTATCTTGTATTCATTCACCAAGATAATAATTAGTGAATAAACTCACTAATTGTACTATTTTATAGCACAATAAAGTGACTGTGTTAACTTCAGCTGCAATAAAAATGCTGTATATAACAAATGTGAGTTAAAAGAAATTTAACTCTTTGAAACTTTGACTCTGTCTCTTTTAAGAAACTCCTGGTCTTTCTGAAACTCTGCCTTCAGAAAGTCATCACAACATGGCTCCTCTATTAACCCTTTCACGTTTTCACCAGCATTAGACTGAGAAGTAGCTCCTATAATGAGCTCAGCAGATGTGAACAGATGTGTTCAAGTGTTTGCTAATTGCTGCAGGCTAGTCTGAAGGAGCTGAAAGGGGGAGTTGTGATTAAAACATCCCACACATGCTCCAGGAAATAAACCGTATTTCTTTCAAATTAATTGAGGCAAAAATAGAGAGAATGGAGGATTCTTCCTCAATTTAAAGCTAAAACCATAGATTTGCACTGAACTTCAACTTCAAACAGAAATAATCTCCTAATATGTGTGTTTGTCCTAAAGCTAAAACTCAACTACATAAAGGAAAGCTGGAGCCCTGTCAGGAGAAGTGTGTATGAGTGTGTGTGGCGCTCTGACCTGAAAGTCCTGACCAGGTTGTTCAGGTCCGTGGAGATGTCACTCATGGTGAGGCCCACTGGACCTACGACGTTCCTGAGACTGTGCAAAATATTCTGAGGTTAAAACTAATAAACAATCTAAAAAAAGATCATGCTCATAGAATACAGTTGTGATAACACATACACACACACACGCACACACACGTACCAGCTGCTGAGTTTCTCCACTGTAATCCGTTTCTGGATGAGGTTCTGAGCCTGTGAATCAATCGGCGGCAAAACTGGATCCTTTGATTCCGTCTCCTGCACAACACACAACATATAGCACTCAGTTAAATCAGATATGCACACACACACCAAATAAAACATACATACAGGCCTGTTGCAATAAGCAATAAATCAAAAATGATAAATTAAAACAAGATCATTAATTTCCATTTGTAAAATTGATCATTTTTCTCTTTTCTCTCTTTCTACCAAAAACCAGATGACAGAGTCTTCAGTTTGGTCTCAACTAGCCCCATTTGTTTACAGAAACTTTATAATTCTTTTTATTTGTTGTTTCTGTTGCTCTGTTTATTCATTTTGGATATTTAAAGTTCCAGTGTTATATGTTCATTAGAATTGAAAGTTTATTGATCTTTGAGTTGCTGAAGATGTGCTATATGAATAAAATGACCTTATCTACCCTTTGTACTGCCTTTACCAGTAGATGGCTTGAAAATGGACAATATTATCATTTATCACAATAACTGGACAATTTGTTGCCCAGCAAAATCTGTTACCATGACAGGTAACAGATATTGAAGGAGCGAAGTGGGGGAGTCATAGGAAACTCGATAGATTGTTTTAGGTCTATTGGAATTACATGAATTATTTCTGAACGACAAAATTATGAAAGATAGATGTTTTGCATATTTTTTAAAGATGAGTATTAAGAAAATCTGACTTGTTTCGAGATTTGCATACTAAGCCTTAGATATTGTTTTCTGTATCAGAAGTGAAAAAAGCGGGTCGGTGTGTCGATAGTTTATACAGAATGACACAAAGTTCCTCTGCTCACCTTGCTGGTCTTCATCTCCTCCTCAGACAGTTTCCACGTCCCTCTGTAAAACTCAGTGACTCTGAGCTGCAGCTGCTCTGTCTCCTTCCGCAGCGTCTCGTAGTCCGGAGCTGCAGCCGACTGTCCCCTGTCCTGCTCTGCGGCGCCTGGCTCTGTCACGTCGTCGTCCTCGTCCTCGAGGTCGTCTTCGTCCAGCTCCTCTTCCTGCGTTTCCTTTACGTTGGCAAACGGGGATCCCAGAGAATGGTCGGCTCCATACAGGAAGCACAGAGTGTGGTCTGTGCACCACTCCTTCAGCGTCCTCTTCAGGCATGCCAGCAGATTGAGCCGCACCGAGTCAGGATTGGCGTCTCCAGTGTGGGTGTTCAGGAGAACCCGCAGGCCGGCTGCTCCTCTCTGGCTCATCCCCACCTGGGTGATGCTGAGAGCCGCCAGGTTTGGAGCCGGTTTGCTTCCAGCTGACGGTTCAGTGTGTGAGTTTACAGGCAGGTCTCTCTCTGACACGCTACACTCATTCAGCTTCGCTGTGGCCTCCTCCACAGGTCTGTCCTCAGGAGACGCATCATCTCCTCCTGCTCTCTTCCTCTCCTCTGGCTCGTCAGTCTGTTGCTGCTCGCTCTGCTTCCCGTCTTCGTGTCTTGGCAGGTCAGCCCAGCTCACCTGGGCTCTCCGGCGCTGAGGCACCACGCTGGAGACGAAGTCCTGCTCCTGTTCGCTGTCGCTGCTCTGGCTGAGGTCACTTCCTGCGGCGCTGCGCTCAGAGCCAGGAGGGTCCTGAGGCGGGGCAGTGGGGGGGTCCTCGATGTCCTCCTCTTTGAGGCGCCTCTCGGACAGCAGCACCTCCTCACCAGAACTCCCACTGGACAGACACACGCCATCAGTCTACTTAAAACAGCACCGATTTTCTTCATTTTGGGCCATAAGCCGATTCTTAGATGTGTCAATACAATGTGGGTTTCCTTGGAAATGTTTTAATCTACTTTGAACAAAGAATTGATAACTAGGATCAATTAGAATGTCTGTGTGATTGAACTGGAAAGACCTTTTAGCCTGGAGACAACACCTGTTGTCAATTGGTGCAACATAGACAAATTAAATTGAAACTGATCTCATCCAACTCCGCAAAAGTCTGAAAAGAACATTTCAAATTCAAGTATATTTGAGAGAACTACTTCATGTGCAGTTTGTATCATTTGATGGGTTTTGTTCAGTGTTTTTCTATAAAATACAGTTGGACTATTGCAGGTGAATGGCGATTATAACACCCGACAGTGTCAGCAGGTTAGGCGTTTTAAAGATCACGATCAGCAAGAAAACTGCATCTCTAGTTTTTATTAGTTTTTATCAACTTCTTCAAATTGTTAAAATTGATATTTAATATGTGTCCAAATATATCAAAAATACTCATAGGTAATCTTTTTTCACATGACTCTACCGCGCTGTGTGGAAATCTTAAAGCAGCAGTACATACCCCTCTCCTTTCTTCAGCAGCCTCACCTCTGGGGGACTGCAGAGAGACATGAAGCAAACAGAATGTTTTTTATATTCCAAAATGACTTTCTGAGAACAGAGAAAAGAAAGAAGCTGCTCACCTTTCATGCTGCCTGAGCCAAAGAGGCGTCTTCGATATCTGCAGCTCGTAGTGTTTGGAAGCCTTGTAGCAGAAGTTGCTGCAAAAACACTAGACACAAACAACAGGAGTGCAGGTTTTTAAATATTTCTCTGAAAAAAAGACCTGATAACAGTAAAGAAAAATAAAAAAGAACTCACCTTCCGCTCTGTGATGTCATAAACCCGGTTTGTTTTGGTAGATATTTTAAACCGTTGGTTTGGGATCTAGAGATTGAACAGTGTAGATGAGTCATGACAAAGTCAATCTGAACTTTTTAAAATGTGAGAGTTGTAGCTCGTTCACAGATCTGGGCAGAACAGCCTAAGACTTCTACCTGGCCCAGTTTGTTTGGACATGCAGGATAACCACAGAGTTTGGCGATGAATCTCTCCTCTACACTGTCTTTGTAGTTAGCAGGAGTTATGAGCTTGGCCTGTGAGGAAGAGAGAAAGAAAGTCAAACATGACATTTTTCATTTATTTGTTTCATTTTTGTATTTATTTTTCAAAAGTGGAACTTCCACATTTATCAATCTGAATTGTTGGTCCTATTACACCTCATTCAAGCAGAAGAGGATGACGCAATCAGCAGCAGTTTGCAGTAGATATAGATGTAGTTGATTGTTACTGCGCGACATGAAGTAACAGCCATCACCGTTGATAATGATGCTATGAAGAAGCTTCACTTTATCACTGAATAGAGTATTATTGAGCTGAACCATTTCAGTCAAATACAACATAAACAACATGGCTGCCCTGATTTTTAGATATTAGCATAAGGCAAATAAAATTAAAAACATCTGTGGAGTAGTTTGTTCTGACAGCCCATTAGCTGCCTGCTAATTCATACTAAAGTTGTTTACTGTTTATGTATTTTACAATGACTTAAGATATTGTATGAAATACCTTATGCCACTTTTTCACATAGAACAAAAAAGCTGAATAAATATCCACAAATAGTGGACAGTCCATATTCAATGAATGATGTTGCCTCATATTCGTCAGACATATACAGTGAAATATAAATCAATATAAAGAAAGTAAGATCAGCTACATACACAGTCAATCAGGAAGTCTTCAGCCACGCTGTCCTCTAGGAGGCGCTCCACTACCTTCAGGGCTCTCCTCTCCAGCTCCAGCTTCTCCCTCAGCCTCTCCTTCACCTCCTCTCTCCTGATGCATAAAGCACACGTTGACATTTCCCAAATACTGTCTGAGCTGTGAGCCCGAAAGTCTTACTAGCGTAAATTGTTTTCACACCTCCTCGCTTCTTCTTCTGCAGTCCGTACTTTGACACATTTCCCACCTGTTTGGCAAACCAGAAGAGAGTTAAAGATAATTTCCTCTGGTTTCATTTTCTCCACCAACTGATGCGTCCTGAGCATAAAAACACAGCTGGGTAAAATAGTCTGGCTTTCCACAGATGGAGTTTTTAAACACAAAGTTTTTTAAAAGCATGCTAAGAAATAAGCACAAATTCTGCTCTGGGTTTATTTGCACCAATGGCGTCACAACAGGCAGCTAATTCTACTTGTAGTCAGAAGTCCGAGCTTCCAAATTACCAATCAGAAAAGCAAGATCTACTTCTGAAATATGAAAATTATCTGTGACATTTGGGGATCTCGCACAATATGGCTGCTGATTAAATGTGTATTGCATTAAAACAGCAACACATATAGAACTGTAAAGATGTTTGTTCAGTGTTAGCAACTCAACAATGAGCAAAATACAGTTTCTAAATGGACACAAATATCAGGTTCAACTTGGATGTGATGGGATTTCCAGATCAGAGCTCTAGACAAACGGAATGAAACGCCGCCTATTTTCTAAACATCAGTTTAGAAAATTCAAATTCAAATATTTTGCTCTCAAACACAGCTCAATGTGTTTTAAGGTAAAATTGGAAGAAAACCTCCAAATAAGTAGTGAAAAACAGCCCAGGAAAACACAAATGACTTCTTCTGAATTACTCTATCACTGCTGTATACCTTATGTGACGTCACTACAGCCCACGAAAGCTTGTTTTGTTGAGCCATTACTTTTAATTAAATTACATTTAATAAATAGAAACACTAAATGAAATTTCCAACACATGACAAACTATATCTAAAGAGAATTTAACTGAAGTTACAATAAAGTCGGGCACGTAGCTTTAAGTAGCACATAAAGAAGCTTAAAATGACGGTTACATTCATGTTTGTTTCAGCCGGACAGTAAACTGCTCTTCTGTTAGCTTGTTAGCAGCCATAACAAAGCTGCTCTACAGGTAACAGCCTGAAAATGTGACCTTTTTTGGAGCTTTTAGCAGAACCTCCTCTCCTCCTCCTCTCTTCTGTCTCCATGCTGCTTGTTTTCTCTCCGTTGAACTCTGACCTCGTGACGTAGCCATTGTACGGCAGCCGGTAGGGCCGTACCAGTTATTCACGCTGTATTCGGAAAGTATTAAGCGTGTGTTTTTATATGGAACCGGGCTCTTTGGGGGCATGAAGAGAAGGTGTGTGACTCTGTTTTCTCTGTAATGTCCGCTTGTTTTGTCCACCGCGGCGGCTTCGCTTCTCCCTGAGTTCAGATCATTCAGAATCAGCAGGACTAGCATCTAGTTTGTTGGAAGCTGCGGGGATTCACTGCTTACCGTAGCCTTAAATAACCTCTTATTTCTCTGTGTGGATTACACAGTCGCCTTGTGCGCGGCGGTTTAATTGATTAATTATTAATTCTGCCCCTTTTTTTTGAAGGATTACTTGGTGAAGATCCAGCCCATGTGAGGACAGCAGACATGGCTCTGGAGCAGCTCAGTGATGTGGTCCAGAGATGTGTAAGTGCTACTCATGTCCATCCAAACACGCTTTATTGATTCAGTTTCCAAACCCCTCATATTGCGGGTTATTATGTTTTCCTCTGACAGTCCTCAGCCCAGATCCTCCTCCTTGTCTGAGGCTGACTCTCCTATAGGGTGTGAAATTCTTTGTTCTTCCAGAACATTCTTCCTGTCATCTATGAGAAAAGAGGCTTAAATGGATTATGAGGCTTAATATCAGTTTGTGTGATTTAAAAAAATAAATAAAAAAAATCCCAGGTGTAGCAGACAAAGTGAAGGGTAGTTGTTCTTCTCAACTATCTGGTTCAACCTTACAGGTGCAAGATCTAAGGAAGCAAATTATTTGATTCATTTCAAATGAAATAAGAAAACAAAACAAAAAGGAGTAGGTCAAAGTAAAAAATCGTGTTCTCATTACCCCTTTTTGCAATATATAACAATAGGTTGAGAGTACAAATACATCATTGACATATTTGATACAATTCAGATTAAGAATGTACCAATTTGGACAATGCCAATATTTGATATTACCTCAAATATGCCCGATAACCAATATTTGCCTGAATAATATATTTCCCCACCATTGTGGCTCTTAAAAAATTGCCGCCTTTGCTTTTGTGCTTCAGTCAGACTCCCAGACTGAAGCACAAGTCAGGGCTTCAGTCGCGTCATTACCAGCATCACACAATGAAACGTAACGAGATGGAAACAAACATCAGTTGTTAACATTTGCCCACATTTACTTTATTGATACTAATATATTAAAAAATGACTAATATTGGCCAATACCGATGTTTATGTTTATATATCACGAATCCCTAATTCAGATTACATCAACTGTGTAAAACTGTAATATCTTTCACATTGGTGCACCGATACTTTTGTAGGAATCGGTCCACTAAATGACTTGACCGGAAACATTTGCTCGTATTTTCTTCCTTCGTATTGCCTCCAACAGACATCTTTACCTCTGTGTGTGTTCTCCAAACAGCAGGCCCTCCCAGATGACAGCTACAGCTCAGAGGATCATGATGTGTTCACTGTAGCGGGACGGAGCTGCATCGAGGAGGGAAACGGCCCGCAGGTCCTCAGCATCGTCCTGGATGAAAAGAATCAGGTGTGTTTCACAGCCAAGACGTCGGTGACGTGTGGTTCTCCGGTTCTCTCTGCCATCCCTGACGCTGCCTTTAACACCGACCTGCAGAACGTGGTGAGGAGTTTGGGCTGGAACCTGCTGCCGCCGCTGGTTCAGGTGCTGCTGAGGAAAGATGACAAACATCTCCCTCAGTGCCTGGCCATCTTTAACCACCTGTTAGAGGTCTGACCAAACCTTTGCATCATACCGTCACTACGAGTCTGGAGCCTGAGTTTGCAAACATTTTGTCTCCTCTGGTTTTGCAGACCTGCCGACCCAAAGAGTTGCTGATTGGCCTCCTGGAGCTGCTGGAACATGACGCCGCCGACAGAATCGCCGAAAGTCTCCATCTGCTTCTGAACCCGCTACAGAAAGGTGAGCTGTACCTTTAAGAATCTCACAAAAACAGACTCAGAAATTCAGTTTCTCGCTAAATTATGCATACCTTCTTTTTCATATTTTGTCGCATTACAATGCCACATGCCAATGTAATTTATTCAAGTCAAGTTTATTCGTACGACTGACATGTTGATTATTTTTTGGATTAACTGATTAATAATTGGATAGCAAAAGGTCTTTAATAGGAACTTTTCTTTACAGGATTTGAACCTAAAAATATGACACTTGAGTCTTTCTACAAAAGTTTTGTTTAATCTTAAATTCAAAATGTATGAGTTTTTTTGTACAGTAATTGATTACTAAGTTAGTCAGTGATGATTTCAAAAATCGATTAATCTGAATAATCCGTCTCAGTCGTTGTAGAAAGTGAAGAAGTGAGAGGCGTTTGACTACTTTCCCGATCACATCCGCTCGGTTTCCACCACCTGCTCTGCTCTGCCCCCCCTCAGTGCTGCTGCGCCTGGCTGACCGGAAGGCGTCCTCCCTGGGTATGACCCTGTCCTCCGTCCTGGACCAGCTGGCCAAGCTGCCCATCCCCGACACCAAGGAGCAAGAAGAGGACGATGTCTTTTCGCTCGGCCGCTGCTGCGCCGATCTCGCGTGGTTTGTTGGGCCCTTTGTGCAGGAGGCGAGGCTGAATCAGAGCAGTGGGAATCGGCTGCGGAAATCCCACAAAACAGCAGGTGGACAGGAGGAGGGAGCAGAGGATGAGCTGCAGACAGAACTCCTGAAGTTGTGAGTGGCAGAAAGCTCGACGTTCCGCTGTTAGCTTAGAGCTGTTTAAAAAGCAGTGTGATCGAACGTCTGTGTCTCTGTAGCTGCATGAAGACCCTGACCCAGCCTCTGCTGGACGTCCAGATCTGGGATCCAGACACTCTGCCTCTGTCTCCACTCCGGACCTTTGCTGCAGAGATTCTGGTACGGATTGTAAACCCTGCATGTTGCAGCGTGGTGTTGTGGTTGAGCTGTGAGCCTGTAGTTCTGTGTGGTTCCGTAGGACATTCTGGCCGCTGTGGGAGAGTCTCTCCCAGGTCTGGTGTTCCACCCTCTGCTTAAGAAGAAAGAGGTTCCGGGCTTCCTGGAGGAGGAGGTCCGTTATCCCAAAAATTCCCTGGCCTGCTTGGCACACCTGGTTTTCGTCCATCACCTGGCGGCCGATACTTTCCCCAGTGTTTTCAGGTAGCGCAGGGGAACCGGAAAGTAACAATTTTTGTAACAATTAGTGAGATAATATTTTGGGTGTAAATGTAATACTAACCCTCACACCTCTCCATTCTCTCTCCACAGCCCCGTCTTCTGTCTGCGCTGCAACATGGAGCACATTTCCATTCTCCTGTCCCGGTAATGCAGCCTGCTCCTCCCTATAGACGTTTCTAAACCCCTTCAGGTTTTTAGCTGCTGCTCCAGCCACAAAGTTTCTGTCTGACTGAGGTTTGCATTTGCGTATATGGATTAGTTTATATGGTAAATGTTGTTTCTAGAATCGTGGTTGATGTTCTTCCTTTAAAATAACACACCTGCCACAAAGTGTTAATTTTTTAGGCGAGGCAACTTTAAAAAAGGAGAGCGGGGTTCAAATAATTATTTGCCTGAGTCTAGGGGCGCACCGACTGGAGTTTTCTGGGCTGATCACCGATCTTCAGAAAGCCTGACCTGCTGATCCCGATTTTGGACGATACCAATTTATTTTTGGGGGGTTGATTGCCCAGAATACAGGAATTCAGAGCTGATTTATGGGCTAGTTGAGGCTGAGGGTATAAATAAGAAAGGACTTGAGTCACACCTGTTCATCTTTGGTACTTGTGATTCTGTTTCTCTAGAACTGAGACCTCCAGGCTACAGAAAGGACTGGTAAGATGAACTGAATCACACTTGATCAGATTTGTAGAACTACTACTACTACTACTACTGCAGTTAGGCAGTGGTCTGCACTGCTTAAGACTGTCTCATTCATTTCCTAGTAAAATTAATTGAAGTCTGTGGTCTGATGAGGCTAAAAGTGTGTTGCAAAACCTTTGCTAGGTAGGGCTGTGATTTCTGTGTTTCTCCATCCTTATAGGAGCTGTATGAGAAGAGTCTGGTGCGGGTGGAGGATGGCAGTCTGCCAGCAGGTCTGCTCGAGATCAGGACCTTCCTCACCGTCCCTCAGGTGACCGCAGTTCATTAGAAGTCACCTTTAACCCTGTTCAGTACGTTTCAAGCAGTTTTCTGCACACTAATAACGTTTGTCGTTTGTCTTCTTTTCAGAACTTGGTAAAGGTCATGACAATTTGCCCCAAGCATGATCTGGTAGGACCTCTGGCCATTTTTAAACAATTTTTACCTTAGATTCGATTTGGATGATCGCCACAGTTTGTGTGGAGAAACGACATGCTGGTTTTTGTGTTTGTCGTTTGGCTGCAGAGGACTAAAGGACTGAAGGTTTTCCAGCTCAGCATCGATAAGTTCAACACTGAAGCCAAGTACAGATTTTTCCAGTAGGTTCCGCATTCCCCCCACAGAGACCACACCAATGTTTTCCTGTCACCGTCTCCTGAATTGGTTTCTATTCCCCGTCTCAGATACATGCTCAGGACTAGCAACCACTCAGGAGTAGAAGGCTACATCATTAAAAACATCAAGAATCAGATCGATGCAGCGCTGCAGGTAAAGTGGCCTCTCAGGCTGTTTGCTCCTGCTGCTTTGTGCTGCAGCACAGACCCAACCTGCAGCGTCTCTCACTCTGTGTCTGCAGCCGGGTAACGGTAACATCTGGTTTGAGGGAGTTAACCTGCTGCCTTTGCTGCGCAAGGTATTTAGTCTTCCAGACGGCCCAGAGACGGATCTCCTGCAGTACCTGGACAGGTACACACACACAACGACTTTAATTCTAGATTGTTCCAAAGGATGGAAAGGAGAGAAATTCTGAAGAAAAAAAAACATGTTACAGACTTCAAAGAACTGGAAACAGTCTTTTGAACTGTTTTCAGTTCAAAACAGTTGAACTGGAAACAGAGGTCAGAGGTCGACCTTCCATCAGAATGACAACCCAAAACATGCAGTGGAGCACATTTACTAAATGAGTTCATTTAGTAAATGTAACAGGTGTCTCTCAAAAAGTAATAAAATGTAAAATAACCGATTTTTTTCACATTTTATTAGAGATTTGCATACTGATCATTATTTACAATTTCATTAACCAAGTGAAAATCTCTATTGCCATTACAGCAGACTTCTTATAATGGCTAAAACAGTTTTGACTGTTTGGATACTGGAAGGTCTCCTTGCCATCACCCTAATCTTTACCTTCCCCTCAAATTCCCTAAGAGATTCTTATTCGTATTATTTTTAGGGATGTACGGAGTATTGTCACCAACATCAGTATTGGCAGATATTAGTCCCTTTTTAACAGACTCAATCCAATATGTAAAGCTTGGTCGATTAAAAAAAACAAAAAAAAACACATTTTTATTTTCCATGAAAAATTATTTCCATGTTGTTGCTGTTTGGAAGGGGAAGTTGGTCATGTAGTGATGGAGAACTGACTGAATTTTGACGTTTGACTGAACTGGTGTCAACAGTGTGGTTCTTTATTTTTTTAAGATGTCGAGAGGATAGTGAATATTAATACCTGATATTAATACTGGCCAAAATTTCTCTTTTTACTAATTTCTTTCCTGCAGAGTCATGGAGTCTCTGAACCTGCTGCGCTACCTGGTCATCAGAGACAAAGTAACAGAGAACCAGGTGAGTGCAGATGGCAGCGGGAGGAGCCTTATGGTCTAGTGCTACTAAAAACAGAAAAAGAACCTTAAACATTTGATTTATGTTTTCTAATGTGCCCGTTTCAAATTTGTAAAGTGTAGCAAGTCGCTCACATTTTGCCATCTTGCAGACCGGCATCTGGACCGAGCTGTATAAAATAGAAGATACGTTCCTGAAGCCTCTGCGTGTCGGCGTGAACATGTCGAGAGCCCACTACGAGAGGAAGCTGCAGGACACCAGGGAGAAGAAAAAGAAAAACGCTCAAGGTCACAGTCAGCAAAAACATTTCCCTCCAGCCTTACCAGAGATGGCTTGTTTTTCTAACGGCACGTCGGCATGTTTCTCCACAGAGGAGTCGGTGCTGTCTGTATCTGTTGGTGGGGAGAAGCTGTCAAAAATGACATCAGAATCTCAGATTCAGGTCAGTTAGCCCATCGTTTCCAAACGAAACACAACCAAGCTGGACAATTACATGCGATTGAATCTGATTGGTTCGTTCCAGGCTCTGCACTCAGCGCTCCACACATTCGACATGATCGAGAGCGTGTTGGTGCGGATAGAGGAGCTGGTGGAGGTGAAGGACGGCCTGGAAACTGCAGGAGAGCCTCAACTTCTCAGGGCCTAACAAAACAAAAGGGGGCGGGGCCTAATATGTAAATGTATTATTTCAAACCATTCGACTGTTTCTCCTCTGATTCAGATGAGATTTTCTATGATGAAAGTGTCAGCTCTTGTACCTTGTGTATATTCTAATAGTGCTGTAACTGATAATAAAAAAAACAAAGAAGTTTCATACATTTGACTCAATCTGTGGTTTTATTACGTGATAATTCACCATTTTTATACATACGTCAGCAAAGCCTGAAGATGTTTCCATAAGGCCTAGTGACAGTTTTATGTCATTAAAAACAGTCTTGCTTGGATTTTTACTTAAATTTATGAATGTAAATTCATGTTCATTCAACAGACTCTAGGGTTACTTTTGGAGCACTACAGGGTTCTTGTGATATCCAGTAAGGTAGACGTCTTAGTCAAAAAAAAATGGTCAAATTTAGATGATTCAATTTCTTGCTTTTAAATTCATACAAGACAAAAGTTGACATCTTTGGACCAATCAGCAACTAATCCAGACTGTTTTTTAAGAGACAGCGGGTCTCTGTCCCGCTCACCATTCGATCTCCTGACTCACCACTAGGAGGCGTGTGTCTGAGATAGTTTTATACTTCTTGGGCCCGCTGTGGAGTCGGTGTACCATTGTAACCAATAGGAAAATTCAATTGGCCACTATTCAACTTCAGGAAGTCAGATCTGAGATGGTTTTAGGCAAAATATCACAGAATTAAATTCACACAAAGGTAGCACCCTTAAAAACATCTTTAGAAGGTTTACCACCAAAAATGTTGATTTCAAGCTTTTGGAGAAGCCTCAACCTTTAACACTATTGAAAATGTATGTAATGTTTAAATGTCTGCACTGGGAAACTAGAGAATTCATATAAACACCACCAACCAAGAATCATACAAGGATTTGTGACAACTACAAAAAAATCATAGATTCTAAGTTCCTCAGATGCCCATTTCCACAAATTACTAGCTGTGTTTGCATAGGTTCTCCCTCAAAAGTCTGTTTTAGAAGAGAAGTTGCTATAGGATGATTATGGCACATGGTGCTGTGGTAGCTAGTTTCTAGTGGAAGGAGCATATAGCTCTGTTGGTTCAGGTGGTAAAGAACAGGAGGTGCAGTTTGGTCTGAGAGACAGATTTTATTACAAAAATGTTAAACAGGAGACATTTTCTTCTAAATAAATACTATTAATGACAGCAGCTAACCCAGTAGAAATCAGTCAAAGCATTCACATGGTAACTAATTATTTCAAATTAAAAGTCCTCATAAATGTTTATATAAAAGTTTTCAAACTACATAACAAAACTCAAAGGCTGCCATGAAAAATGTCTAAACTTTATTTACATCAATGTTTTATTTAAAAATCTTCTCTGATAACTTCTTCACTTCTATATACAGTCTTAACCTGATAAACAATCATGTGAACTATTAAATGATTAGAAGTCCTAACCCCAGCCTGGAGAGCCACACACTCTCATCCTGCTGGCAGCTGGTCTGAAACTCTGCGTCACAGATCCTTAAAGAGAGGATGCTGCAGAGCTCCAGCAGCTGTGATCCTAGTGGACGGGTTTAAGTCCAGCAGCAGATCCAAAAGGTCAAAGGCCTCGTCAGGAACCCTGTCCCAGCCCTTCTGATCGTCTGCCACTTTTCTCTCTGACGGGGAGCTCTGATTGGTTGGGGCTTTGCTGCTACCTGAATGTTTGTGGTGTTCTGGGCGAGTTTCACGGACTTCTCCTTTGTGCGTGTTGAGCTGAGGGCCGTTGGGACAACGTGTTGGAGTTTCATCTTGGTCTGTGTTTCTGCGGGCGGCGGATGTCTCTCCACCTGCTTCTGGAACCATGGTGACGTCTGCTGAAGGCCTCTGTCCTCTCAGCGTCTCACAAAGCATCCTGAGGTCCTGGCGAGGAAGCTCCCGGCTGCACACCACTGCTTTTCCTGAACAAGTTTCAACCCCCAAAACCAGTTTACTAACATGTTTCCGTTTTAAATCTAGAGACGTTTTTTAAGGATGATACAGGTTTCATGCATACCAAATGTCTTTGCGGCCTGAATGGTCTCCCTGGAGCCTCTGATGGTCATGATCTGTGCGAGGGCAATCAGGTCGTCACTGGCTTTGAAGAAGGGGTAGCGGCCACTGAGCAGGGACAGCAGGATCACACCAGCTGACCAAACGTCTATGGCTGCAACACAGGGTGTTATGATGGAGGAGGGGAGACCATCAGTGACAGGAAGAAGACATGAAAAGAGATCAATATGCCTTTGTAGCAGTTTGAAATCTGACTGTCTTGCTAAAGTGTTTATACTATCGACATTTTTATTATCTAACAGCCATATATTGTTTCTTTAAAATGGGATTTTATGGTCCATATTTTTTCTGTTGGGCTGATGGAACATTCTAAATTTACAAGCAATCTAAGGTCTATGCTTGTTAAAAATGTGGAAAACCATACATCACTGTCCTTCCATTTTGTAACTATACACTACTTTGTGTATTTTATGGTGAAATTCAAATGAATTACATTAAACTTTGTGTTTGAAGTGAAACAATTTCAATGCACTGTGCATTATGGCAAACTTGTGAAGAACTGGATCAAACACCAACCTGTGCCTTGGTTGGGACATTTGGTCAGGACTTCTGGCGCTCTGAAACCGGGAGTCCCTGCTCTGGGTGCTACCTGCTGCTTTCTTAACACACACACACACACACACACACAAAACATTACACACTAAATAGTGAACAAAAGTTATCTGTAATGCAATGGGATTGTTTCTTCTACAGCTGAGATTAACCCTTCAATGCCAGTTGCAATGATTTCAACTGTTTACCTGGCCAGGCAGACGTTGCAGACGCGATCAGTGAGGTAGCAGTTACATGTGAGGCCTTGCTGAAGGGCCCGCTGTGGCTTCTGGCTGCTGCTGGTTGTCCTGACAGACACCAGGCCCCGGTTGGATGAAACGTGTTTGTAGCTGGCGGCATCCTCTGTTTTCTTGGCTTTTACAGACTTGTGTTGGAACAGCAAGAAACTCATTAGTAAAATGATGGAAACTTTGAAATATTCAACAGAAATAAACATGAATTTCTAACTTTACAATTAATTGTTGCAGTCCTACAGAAAACTTTTCCTTCTTGGATTTCTTACTTCAGTCTTAAGTGGCGCATGCTTAGAGGTAGGGGGCGCTGGTGTGCAGCTGTTCAGATTTCTCTCCCCAAACACCGGTCGAGGAACTCTGCGCAGTCCTGCCAGATCCTACAGCAAAACATGCAAAAGCCAAAAATGTAGTGCAGGGAGAAGAAATACAACCCTTTTAAATTGTGCATATTTTACAACAAAACAACTGGAATGACGGTAAAACATCTCAGTGTAAACACCTTTGTGAGTTTTGTTCGAGAGTAGGCGGTGGAGGTGGCCCGAACTTTTCTAACCAGTGCTTTCCCAGCTGCTGGGGGGGGAGTGGTGATGTGGGGAGCAGAGGAGGAGGAGGAGGAGGTAGAAGGTACTGATCGGTGTGGAGGTAGAGCCAGTGAAGTTGGAGCGGAGCTGGTGGTCTTAACAGGGGGTTTAGGAAGCGCTCTGCCTCTTTGTGCTGCTTCCTGTTTCCCTGGCGCCCCTCCACCTTTCTGTGACGGCTTCTGCCTCATCACCTTCAGCAGCTCAATCTGGGAGTCAGCGGTTCCCTGGGCCAAGCCAAAGTCCACAAGCGCATACCTACATTTACACACGCAGAATAATTAGAACTTACCTTGAAATGTTACCCACTTCACTAAAATCTGGGTTTGCGTATAAAAAATGATATTCTCCTATCAGAAAACCCCTCTATAACAGAAGTATATTCACAAGACACTTACGTTCTGAGCTTCCTGTTGTAGAGGAAATTGTTTGGCTTGATGTCGCGATGGATGATCCCAAACTGGTGAATGTGTTTCAGGGCTTTCAGCAGGTGGTAGATGTAAAGACGGACGTCTTCGTAGCTCAGTGACCCGATGATGTCCTGATGAACATGTTACAGCTCAGACACAAGGGCTCACAGCAGCATCAATGGAGTAAGCTACGCTCAGGACGTTTTTTTTAAGATCTTTTATAAATCAGTCATAATTTAAATAAGACCAACAGAACATTTTTAAAAGAAACCTTAGAATTTACTTAAACATATTTTACTCACTTCAGAACATAAGCAAGTTCAGTAGAACTTTGTCAACTTTAAAGTGAGTATTTAAGGCCTGACATGTGTGTTAAGTGGTTTTATAATCCAGCTACCTAGTTTCAGGTCTGAAAATGAAGAATATTACATTTGAAACTTTTTATAAATTTGCAGAACTTTTGGATTTACAGTAGGGTGAAAGTATATAGATGAAAAATATGTTTTGCTAGTTTACTTTACAAACATGTACAAACCACAATAGCTTGATGCTCCATGTATGGCATTACAATTACAACATGGTCCTCCTTCCTGAAGCAGTACGTCACTCCCATCACATTCTCCCTGCCGCTGCAGTAGTAGGGGAAATTTATCAAGAATGAAAGGAAAAATTAGAATCACAAAAAAAAAGAACTAAACAAAACAACCCCCTCCCTCACAAATTTACCAGCACCAGTTGTCAAGTTGTAAAAGAGTTCAAATATCTATGATGCACTATATTCATTAACATTATTTAAAAAAAAATTTAAATAAACATTTTAGGGAAGTAAACAGTGCTGGACCCACCCTGCCAAAGTCAGGCACTGAAGTTCAGCAGCAATGCGTGTCGGGTGGCTGGTGGGGATGAGATGCTTCAGTGCAAACATCTCTCTCCTCCCATCATGCATCTGGGCCTCACCCAAGTACACCGAGCTGAAGGTGCCTTCAAGCAGATACATGAATCTTTCTGAAGACTTTTTTTGCTTTCATTTAACAACATGGACAAATTTAACTTAAAATAATAGTTGGGGTTTTTTGTTGTTGTTTTGTTTTTTTTGCAAATAGTATTTAAGCCAATAAGATAAAAAGTTATGTACTTAGTACATAACTAGCTATGTACCTTCTCCAATTTTGTCTGTGATGCGAAACACTTTGGAGAGCTGAGGGACAGCTTTGTACAGGGACTCAATATCCAGCTCCACATCCTCTGAACATGAAAGAAAAGCAGAATGAATGAATGAATGAATGAATGAATGGTGGATATAATGCAGTGAAACTAAACATTCAGATAATGTTGGGTTCAGAAATTGTTCAGATGCAGCGTGATGCTACAATTTCATTATGTTTTTTTCCTCAGTACTCCATACAAAAATGGAAACAAATTTATCAAAAAGGAAAACCGAATACTTCAGAGGCTGAGGTCTTTTGGAGTGCCAGGGTTTCTCCAAAACACCTTGCCTTGCCGACTGAACAGAACTACTGCAGGCTAATTCTGTTTTCCCCCGACAAGGAATCTGGAGAAAAACTGAGTGGGAAAAAATTCCAAAAATAATTTTTTTGTGAAATTACTTTATTTAGTATGTGCAAACAAAACACACGACTGTCATCTATTTGAAAATTATGAACATTACTGTTTTTATGGACCTTGAATATAGCAGAATTTTAAAAATATGTATTAAATATGTACCAAGTAGCTCTGTTGACCTCTTCACCTGCCTTTCCTGATAAAGTTCATTTACAAAATGTAGATCAAAGTCTGACTTGGATCTACATTTGCATTCCGAGAAAAGTGAAGTACGACGGAGAAATATTCAAAATGTTATTTAAAAACTCTAGATATAGAAGAAAATGTATTATTTCATCTTTGTGTTTTTAATACAAAGTTCAATAAAACACTACTTTCACACTTTATCACTGTAGGATAAAAAGCTGATTTCCCAGTTTACAAAGCCAAAGAATCCAGATAGCAAAATAAAACTGAAAAAAGTAAAGCATGAATACTTTTAGAAGCCACGATTCCTGAACACAATATTAATATAGATCTAGTTAAATTTACACTTGTATTGAAAAATTACACGTGTGAATAAAAGCGCTGCAAAAAAAAAAAACAAGTTCCGTTTTAAACTAGTACTAACAGTTTGTGTTTTCTACACAGAACTGCTGTCATATAACTCCTGACTCACTTGAGATTTTTCTTTTCCTGTGAGCTGGGTCTGATTTCAAAGTTCCTCCATATGAGCTGATGTCCTCAGAGCAGACAGGAGAAAAATCCATCTGAAAACCAGACACGCAAACTTACTGGAAACATTCAGGTTTCAAACTTAGTTACCATTCCGTCAATTTTAATCTTGTCAAATAACAAATTAAAACCACCGAACAAGGACCTGCAGTAACTAGACAAATAATCTAGTTAAAAGTTACATATGCCTAAGAAAATTACAACATAAGCTAGCCAGAGTCTACAGCAAAACACAAAGAAACTTACCGCTTCACTTGGTTATTGGAAGTCACAGAATTGAAAATAAGGTTTCATTAATCCTCCATATCGTCCTTATGTATTCCTTCCTCAGTTTAATGTTAATTTCGAAAGTTTCTTTGCGCTAAGTCGACTTAAACACTTTATTCTAACTTTGACAGAACCTCTTCCGCCGACAACAAACTACGCGCTAAAAGTGACGTGAGGACATCTCGCGATAAGTCAGCACAAATCACGTGGTCTCCGCGAAGAAGCAATATAGTAGTCAAAATTACACTACTGAACTAACTTAACACCCATTTTAACCAATAACGAGCACGATGTATAACCTTTTACTTTAACCTTTTAATTATTATGGCCAAATTCTATTTTAATGTAATAAAATTTATGAAAAAAAACCCTCATACATACATATTTTAGTCATTTATTTTCAAAATGTTTTCATTTTAAACCACTAAAGAAAAAAAGTGCAAACCATATAAAACTTTGTAGAGATTTTTTAATTTCTTCCTCAGGGCCTGAATAATCTAAGTTGGTTGTCTTATCTTTACTGTAAAAAGCAAAAGTAAAACATATACAGTATGTATCACAAATTATGAGATAGACTTTTACTTCTTAGCAAACATTTGTAATTTTCAAAATTCTATTCTGATTAATGGATGTTTTATTAATTCTTGTCACTGTTTAGCTATGTAAAATGTGGTTACAAAATAGAATAATTTAAAAAAATAGAAAATGTGCTTGTTACCATTACTACTATATGACTTTAACTTGTCTAAATAAATGGAAAAATAATTTAAACTTTTGAAAAAAAAAATCTCACTCTGCAACTATTAATTTCATTCTTATTTAACCACAATTCAAGAAATAAATGAGTTAATATAAGCTTTATTTAATAACAAACATAAATACATTCATTTTAGAAAATAGAACATAAACAACTTGTTTAATATATATAATATAACTCAATATACCAATACAGACAGCTCTCAGAGGTCTGTGAAAGAATAAAAGTTTAGCATTGAACACTGAACTGTAACAAATCTCTTAGAGGATAGTATATTTAGAATAGACCATCAAATATGCCAAGGAAAGCTTCCTCCTCTGTGCTGTGAATAATGAAGAAGAAGAAATACAGTAAACAGCAATTATTCATTAATCAGGCAAAAATAAAATCACTTCAATAAAAGTAGAGAAGTCCCAGTCATAGCACTTTAAAACAATTGCTTTCAGGGCCCCTCATCAAAACCTAATTCTGGATACTTGTCATTGGTGTACTGCAGTCCAATCAACTCATCTGGCTGCGTTTTACACAACTTGTTTTTTAAAAGAAACTAGGTAAATTTTTTCCAAAGGCATAGCTGAGTTTTACTATACACATTATTAATCTTTTATTAAACAGTGACTCCCTGAAATGATGCGACTGTCCTGGTTGCTGCAGCGCCTGGTCTTTGTGTATTATGTGACCTGCTCTGTAAACTCTGCCAATACATGTTTAGCTAATCAAGAGCAGCTTAATCAATAACTCACTGTTTATGTTTAGAAACAAATAAAGACATTTGTCAGTTAACATGCTTCAGAAAACTTATACAACTTATAAAACGCAAAGGACGTTTATGAACAACTTCAGGTTTTGCACAAACTTAATTGGAACCACATGGAAGATATGTTAAGGGCTAATTAATGGAGTGCTAGCAACATACAAAGTAATACTTGCAGGAGCGCAGCACTTCAGTAATCTACTTCACATAGAAAAGCCCTGACAGCAGGAACAGTTTGTTGAACATCTCTGCACATTGAGGACTTTCCATAACTAAATAAAACATGAATTTTACTCTTTGCCAGAAAATCCTGAAGGAAAATGTCCGGCCATCGGTCTGTGAATGTAAACTATGGCACACTTACGACATGCATTGGGAACAGTATTGTAAACACACCATTTAGTCCACTTCTGGCTTCATGTAGTATGAATAAAAGTAATCAAGTTGATTTTACTGCATTGTACATTTACACAGTTTTTAATGAATGCTGACAATAACGCATCTTAAAACACTAAGACTTGGGACAACAGATCCTGAGAGGGACATCAGTGAGATTAGATTACCTTTTATGAAGAGGCAGGTTGGAACTGGATGTTGCATTCATTGTAGAGAAGAAATCCAACCTTCTGCTAACCTGTTCACCCAGAGTGTGTGCTGGGAGTGTTTCAGGTGTTTTTGCATTGAAAACATCGCTGAAAACATTTGGTCTCTACACAAAGTGAAAGACAAGAACACAATAACTGTACAACTCCCACAACCAGGCACAACAATAAGAAGCCACATCGGCACTTCGGATCATGTTCAACTAGCAAGTCAGACAATTTTAATTAACAAACCAAAAAAATGGAAGGAAAATGAGCTTCACATGCTCACACCTGCTTATCCCAGTCCAGTGCAATCCTCTTCTGTGATGTGAACGACTGAGTGATAGAAGAGGGTCCAACTTTCCTGATTTCAGGACTTGGATGTGAAATTGACCTAAAACCAGCATGAAATTGAAAGATGTTATTAGATGCGTGTGGTTTTATATTATAAATTCAGCTGTAATAATAAGGAAGATCGAATCCTTTTTCGGGGGTCTAACCTCAGTGATGTGGTGAAAGTGGTCATACATGGCTCTGCTTGTGAGCTGCTGATCAGCACTGGTGCTGTCAAAAAATATATAAGAAAACTTATAGTCATTACAACTATGGAAAGCAGGGTTGTATGGATTACAGTTTTCTGGCCTATCATCGATCTTTTTAAAGCCTGATTTATCATTACTATTTTGGTCCATATTGAATTTTTATTTTCTGAAGAGTCGCTAAATATAGAAACAAAGTTACAAAGTTGGTGAAAGGGGGTGACTAGTGTTAAACATGCAAGTGTGGGCCCCTCTCCAATCTCCAATAACTGAGAAAATTGGCAAAGATTTATTGGTGCATCTCTAATGGAGAGATATTCCAAAAAGTCTTATTGGTCATAAAATACACAAAAACCTTCATAAAATAACATGAATTATATTTTTTACATTACATTTGACTTAAAATGTAACTACCTGATATCTTGGTTTGAACATGCTGCTGCACCTGAGGCTGAAAGCTGCTTTCACATGGCATGGATGTTTCACTGGCATTCAGCAGGTTTTCATCATCAAAATCTCTCCAGTCATCCCAATCATTTCCCAGGTCAAAGGTGACACTTGGTATTTGGAGAGATGAAGGACTTTTGTAGGGTTTTTTTTGTTCTGGCACCGCAGTGGGCCAGCCCGACGAAGCTGAGCTGACGGTGCTGATCTGGTTCGGAGGCGGTCTGGAGCCTGAGCCGAATTTCAGGGTCATCCACTTTGAGGAATCTGGACAAAAAATTACATAGAAAACAGACAGGAAGTAAAATAAATTATAATTGTGAAGTTCTAGAAAAGTGCAGCATGTCATTTCAACTTGCTACATCACAAGCAAGTTATTTTTTTATTACTATAAAGAGAACAAATGTATGGCATTTGACATACATGATACATGATATCACAGAATATGCCATATTTATAAACAAAATTAAATAGTTAGGCAGAACATCTGTACTTTGATGATAAGGAGGTGCGACAGGAGAAGTTTGGGAAGCCTCTGCCAATCCCTCAGGACCGTCTTCTGCATAGAAACGGTAATCTGAAAAAGAAACAATACGACAGTAGAACAGAAAAAAAGAAATGTACGCTGTAGAAATCAGGTAAGTACAATGGTGGGCCACTGGTCAGAAAACAAAAGGAGGAGTATATTGCCGCCTAAAAACTCAAACACTTTTGAGTTTCAAATGTTGAAAGTTTTCAATGGTGGTTATTATTAAGAGTGTTACAAGGTTTGTGGAGCTTAAAATACTCTTAATGCTGCAGCTTATTTACCTCTGTCAAAATCCTCCAGACAAACTACATCAGGCAGTTCAGCGTAGTGTTCAGCTGTCAGCTCCATGTCTGCACTTTTATACCCATTTCCTGCATGCCTGCACATAAACACACAGAACTAAAGCTTGAAATAACAAAGTTTACTCACACGATTAGAGATGTGCCGATCAGGTTTTTTCCTGCCGATTCCAATTCCGATCACCCATGAGGGCCGATCACGGCTGATTGCCGATGCCAATCACACAATTATTATTTTTTTAATCATAAGCACTACCGGTTACATTATGTGGAAAAAGGAACCATAAATTCACCTTCATTTTGACAGAAACTTGTTTAACTTTTTGTTGTACTGCTATAGGTAATACTATCTTTAACAGACTGATGACATATGAGGCTCTGAAGAGGTTAAATAATGCAAAGAGCCAAAATAAAATTTCTCAACATTGCCAAAAATTTCAAGTATAAAATTTTACATTCAAAGGCAAATACAGGATCCATTATAATAAACAATCCTGAGTTACTGAATGAAAACTTCCTGATAGCATGGTGGCTAGCTGATTACTGCTAGCTCTGATTGGCTGTTTCTGACTGAGTGGAGTAATCATGGAGAACAGGGAGGAGGCCGAGGAGATTGATTCTTTTTTCAGAGATTATCTGTCTCATGTTAGGACATCAAAAGTTTTAATACATATGTAAAATAAATTTTTTAAAGTTAGATGCTGCAGCTTTAAACAGAGGTTCGGTGCGAGAGTCACTACCAGGTGAAGCAAAAGCGGCGCTTCGTCTGTCAAATATTACTAAATATTAAATATTACTACCTGTAGCGGAGCAGCGGTTCAACAGCGAGAGCAGAACCAGCGTCTTACATCGCAGCTCGAAGACTTAAATTATTTTGCGGGTTATTTGTTTAGCTTTCTGACCGTCATGCTAATCCTGGTGAGTGTTTGTAGCTGTGTGCCTCTTTACCTGCTATTTGATCGCTCCATATGTCTTTTTTTACTGCAGTGAGCCTCGATGTAGCCAAACTCTACAGAGCCCTCCAGAGGACATGGGTTTTCTTTTTCCCTCACAAAACTTTTGCATTCCCTCTCAAAAGGTTTTGCGTTCCCTCGCAATAATCTATTGATCATGTCCTGCGGCATGATTGAATACTGTAAGCCTTTCTTACGGTGGCTGCCGCAATTTCTGCTTTAATACAAGTTTATGTAAGGTTTTCCATGGACTATTGAGTTATTATCTCGGGGTAATCAGTCATCTGATTATGTCTATTGTGTTCGTAGTCTAAATGGTTTAAAGAACTGCTTTCAGTGCCGTTCCATCTTAACCTTAACAGAAATAAACATGCAGTAAATAAATCAATTTTCAATCAGTTTTCTGCACCAAAGAGTTAATAATAATAAACATGTTTTCACTGAGGCTCTATAAGAGCCATATGAATTAAATAAGTAATGACAGAAGCAGCGACTTTGACACCTGATGGTGGGCGTTTCGATGTGGACGTGACGTCAACAAGTGTGAATGGGAAGATGATGGCGTCATCAAGTATGAATGGGAAGGTGACTGGCTGCTGGCTCTATGTGTGAGGAAGCGGTGAGCGGCTGGTCAGTCCTCACAAAGTTTGGAGCATGATAATCAAAATTAAATAAATCGATAATTGTGACAAAACAAAGAAGAGGTTTGGAGTTGATTGATACGGACAGATGAGATTCCCCGAGTCAACCCAGTACATCCCTCTACCACCATTAGTTTGCTGTGTTTTATAATAATAAAACATGTTTATTATTATTAGTGCTTTGGTGCAAAAACTGATTGAAAATTGATTTATATACTGCATGTTTATGTCTGTTAGGAACACAATAGAGACACAATCAGATGACTTATTACCCCTCGATAGTAATGCAGAAATAGTCCAAATAGATTAGATATATTTTTATTTATTTCCTACTTAAAGAAAGTTTCTGTTTATATCATAGGTTTGTGCCTATCTATACTAAAGAAAAATATATAAAACGTCAGATATTTTACAACAAGATATTAACATTCATGGAAAAACCTTTGTATTAAAGCAAAACGTACGGCAGCCACCATAAAAAAGGCATAATATTCAATTATGCCGCATGAACTGATCAGTAGATTATTGCGAGCGAACGCAAAACCTTTTGCGAGGGAACGCAAAAGAAAAAAAAATCCCCACGTCCGCTGGAGGGCTCCGTAAAACTTGTGAACTATGGCATGGCATTGTTTTTATGCCGCATTAGATTCGTCGTGATGATACTTTTTGACTGCTTCACCCCACATACTTCAATTTTGGCACACCTCTCCACTCGATACTTGTTTTAGCATTTATCTAGCCACAACTTTTCATCAAATAGATACTAGAATAAGCTAGGGATCGTGTCTTCTTGTTGTGAAAAATGAAATGAGAAAATCTGATTTTCAAAAACAAAACAAGATATGCAGATCTGCTAGAGCTGCACAATGTGGAAACATAAGTTTCAGTCAAAGCAGAAAAAAAAGAAAAGTTGGGACACCAAACCTTTTACTAGAAAGTTGAAAAATATTGTCTAGTAGATCAACAACCACATTTCTCCTTTGAAATATTAAACTTTTTACATGTAAATATCTAAATCAAAAATGGAATATATTGGGTGTACCGATTTTTATTTTTATTGTTTGGTCTCTTGTCTAAAGGTTCTCCAAGATATTACAAGCATTTTAGTTTACAAAAACTAGCTAAACAAAATGACCCAGTTCTGATGGATTTTATTTGTAATAAATGAATGAATGAAATGTAAATACCAGGAGAAAGAGGAAAGTGTTTCTCTGGGATTGTAGGCAAACCTCTTCATGTTGACAGACAAAGGCTCTTCACTCATTTTTATCTGATGATCACAAAACATGAAACATTTACAACATGAAGCGCATATGTGGAAATATTAAACTTACTATCTTACACGTAAAGATGTTTGCACCAACACACATTCAAGGTTTTTGATAGAATGAACTTTGAAATGCACATGTTTTATTTAAGGATTGTTCTTATTAGAACAAAGATGAACAGAATCAATGAAAAATCTGCAGAATATGCCAATTTCTTTTTTTTCATCGGTAGATTAATTGATAATTGCATTGGATTTTACATTTATGCCTTGAATTAAGAAGATGACTCTGTATGCCGTTCTATGTTCTTTCCTATGTTTTCTATGTTGATACAACAGTTGATCATTAGAGTTTTGTATTTTCAGGCTTGGACGAGTCATAAGCTGGTAATAAAATGCTTAGCGAAAAATAAATATTGACAGAAAAGCATAACCTTGGAAACTAGACTAAAAGTAAAAGAGTAGTTAATTTCCAAACTCTGAAAAGTCTTTCAGAAAAACTACAACAAAGTTATAAAGCTACGATAGATTTAAGCAGGGAGACAGTACAAAAATCTTCTTGTCTACCTTAAGGCGTTTGACAGGGGTCTGTGCAAGTACATCAGACCTGTTCCTCAGGTCCTCCAAGTAAGAGGAGAAGCTAGATTCTTGGTTTGCTGACCTTTTCTGACCTACAGCAACACCTACTTTACCTAAAGAGGAAATACAGAGGGGTCAACACAAAACTGACAAAAGGAAACATGTAGGTAAATTACACAGGCAGACACATAAACTGGGAAACGTTGCATGGTTTACTCACAGCAGTCATGAGCACAGAGGTTCTTATTTTTGCAGAAATGATTGCACTGTCTTTTACTGGCTGAGTCTGATCACACACACACAGGAAAAAAAGTCAGCTCTCTGCATTGATGTAAGGAACAAAAACTATTTTACCTTGTGACATCAACCAAAACCATCATTATTAAACTACTTTATATTGCCTTGCTTCTTTGCAGATGAGGTTTTTTGAGTCTCAGAGCAGTGTGAGTGTTGAGCTCTCTGTCCAACAAGATTATCTGTTTTGCTTTGTGGAATTTCAGTCCCAAGATTTTGGGCTGCAGCAGAGTAGTACACAGGAAACTTCAGCTGGATGTCCAGACCCACTGCAAACAACCACAAAGTCGAGTTTAACAAGCTCTGAAAATTCTACTGTTTTTATGAACGTCTGCATTTACAAAAAAAAGAGATGTATCTGTAATTATTTCTCAACACTGAATTTTCACCTACAGGATAAATATTTTCAAATTACAGATTTATATGATTGAACTGTGAACAAGGTATATTCCCTGTTCATCTCTAACAAGTGAGAGAATTTTTTTTTTAAATGTTTGTTGATATATTTCTAAGTAGAAATGTATCTAAAGATATTTCCATAGTTTACCATATTCTGAGCTGATGAGGTTGACACTGATCTCATTTCCTTTGGAAGCCTTTGGCACATCTACCTTTTTAGTCCAGCTACCAGACTTCAGCATCAACGAGTCCCTGAAGAAACAGAGATGAAAACACGCTTCTTAGACCAGCTCTAGTCTGGCTTAAACTCCAGTTGTGTTTTAGTACAGCAACATTAACCAAGGGGAGCGTTTCTCACTTGAGTTTGTGTAGAATGACTACATGGTTTTCAGAGTTGCCAATGATCAGAGAGACGTAGTGATGGTCTGGAGCTGTTCTCCTGGACAGCAGCTGGGCTTGGTTTAGTAGGGTCACCTTTACCACAATCTCAGCTGTGGCACTGCTGTACCTGGGCAGCTACAAGAACAACAAGAAGCTTAATGACAGAAGTGCGGCGATAACAGAGGTTGAAATCACTAATTTAGGATAGAAATCTACTCTGAAGTAATCAAAATGGAATAGTTCAGTAAAAAAGGAGGGACAGGGGTTAACAGAGAGTTCTCTATTTACTCTGTTTTGGCTATCCTCGTCTAGAAGTCAGAAATACACCAAACTAAAAACTGGAGCTCAAAACAACAAAAAGTTTATCAGTAACAAAAAGTCAGAGATGTTTCATTGCTGCATTTGATTCACCTGCAGGTCTGAGCTTGGAACTGGGAATGAATTCAGCGTATTCTAGCTACTACAAACACAGTACTACAAACATAGGCAGATAATAACATACCACATGTCCAAACTATTTTCTCACTTCTTTTAAATAGCCTATTGTTTTGATGAAAAAAAGGAACATTTTGTACATTATTTTAATGATCCTACTCCCTCTCAATTTCTTTGAATCAAATATGCAATTATTAATAAGTGAAACAGTATTTCTTAATGTCTTAAGTTTGCTGTTACTGTACAGTATGTTATTCTTAGTGCTGTTTTTAATATTTTTATTTTTGTGTCAATCTATATGCTACAATTTGCCTGCTGTCACTTTTCTGCTGGGAATCAATTAGGCTTATTCTATTCTATTGTATTCTATTGTATTGTATTGTATTGTATTCTATTCTATCCTAACTTATTTATAAGAATGTATGCCACTGGTTTATTAAGTCATAAATCTAAAAAAAAAAATCATATTTACACTTTACAACTATCACTACATTCTATATGTGCAGCGGCAGCCATGTTGGATACTAAACTTGGAGTTGATGTTATTTTACAGCTTCCTTTGTCTTTACTAAAGTGAACTAAGAGAATTTTAATAAAATGTTTGTTAATGAAACAGAAAATAAATTCTAGACAGGAAATGTATCCTTTAAAAAACATAAGATGATTCAAATGAATACAAAGAAATGAATACAAAGATGTTGCTGTGAGGCTCACCTGTTCCAGGTTAATGTCATACTTTGGAAGATGAACGACAGATTCTCTGATTTGGTTTCCAAATGGCGGATGTCTGTTAAGAATCTGCATTGGGACAAAAATAGTTACTAGCAGAAAATGAGGCAAAAGGTTAAAATCAAAACAAGTTTCAAATGGAAAGAACTTCAATTAAAAGCAGCCACTAAACTTACAGTCATATTCTAATTCAAAAAATGTGAAAGTGCATTCAGACGAGGCTTGAAAATAACCTCCTATGTTTAGTCGGTACTAAACATACTTTTCATTAAGCTCACACTACTTTATAAAACATGTTTTTTTCTTGGTCTGATGTCTAATTTTAAATGTCCTGCTTGTATTAGCTGTCAGTGGTAAAATCATCATAATTAACAGAAAAAAGGCTGCAATTACCGTAATCTATATAATGTGTTTCACATAGTTATTTAAGTTCCTGAAATAAATTAACTTTTTAATAATATTCTAATTTATTGAATGGGTCTGTATATCATAGTGCAGTGAAACACACAACAGCATATGGTTGTCAGAGGTTTCCAGTAAAAATGTTAGAGTGGCTGACCAGCTCCAGCTCTCTGGGGTTGGTTTGCTCTATTTTGCTGAAACTGGTGAGGCCAGCATTCACCATCGCAGTTGACAGAGTCAAACCTGAAGGATGGTCAGACACAGAAAAAAATCAAGTTTAAGTTAATAACGTAGAAATTTAGACATAAAAAGGTCTTGTATGGGAAGTCTTAGAATATAATGTATTAATGTAGTCCTGACTTTTGTCATTTTATGATGCATAGTGTGGCAATGCACTGACCTATCTTCTCCATTTGTTTGGAAACAAAAGGTGAGTTTTCCCACAGCTTAGCTCTAAAGCACTTAGCTAAGATCAGGGAGTTAAGTGCAGCACAAAACCCAGTCTTAGATTGCTGAGTAAGAAACTCTGACAGGCCTGTTGAGAAGAAAACACAAGATAAGTCAGAAAAAAGAGGCCTCTGCAAAGAAAAAGAATAAGAAAAAGAAAAAAAACTGTTTACTTTTTGCCATTTTTTATACTCACATTTGCTGATTCGCATCCCGATTCTGAAGATCTTTGCAGTCTCTTGTGCAAGACCAAAGTCTTGAATTGAGATAGAACTCAATTGAGCCTGAATTAAGCTGCAAGAAAACATGGATGAGAACCATCAAAGTTCTTGAGACGAACATCTTTGTATGATATTCTACCAAAACACACCAACCAGTTCACTTTCATCTCGCTGGTTTTGATCTTTCCCTCCTGTGGAAATCTAAAAGAATACATCCAACAATCTAACACTGCTATTACTGTATCTGGTGAGACATACATCAAGAACATGTTTTGATGCGATACTTTACAATCCTTCAAAGGCGTCTGACCTGACAGTGGCCCTGTTCTTGTCTCTGTTCAGGGTGTTCAGGGTTTTCTTCTCATTTACTCTCAACTGAACATTCCTAAACTCCTTGCTCTTTGACACCAAGTCAACCTGCGCACAGAATGACTTTTAAACTGGATCCATTTTTGAATTGTCACCCTTTAGTGAAAGTTCTCTCTAAAATATTTGCACCAACAAAACTCCTGTTTTAAGTCAAAGCACACAGAATGGGGATTTTTTCCTGTAGCACAGAGAGCCTACCAGGTCAGGCAGTGTTTCGCTGCCGGTTACTTTGCTGAATAGCTGCATTGTTTCAAAGGCTACACAGTACCTCGCCATCAACCTGCCAGCTTCTGTTAAAATACAAGAAGTATCTTCAGATAAAAACACAGAAACTCTTTTCAAAGCACTAAGTTACCATGCTATGTTTCTCCACCTGTGGGTTTGATGTTGATATCCTCATCCATAGTGATCAAATCAATGGCCGACAGAGAGTTGAGGGTCTTCAGACACAGTTCTGAAAAGACAGGATAATTCAACTGGGTAACACTGTATTTGAAGAGGTGTGCATAAGAATGTCATGACACTGTCAAGTATGACAAAACACCTGTAGTGAACATGAAGAAGTCTTCGTGAATGTTTATGACAGCTGTCATTAAGTGTCACTTGGTAAATACTGACATTTTCAATGCAAAATTTTGCATTAAATGTCTCAACTTTACATTAAAAGTGACACTTTTAATAAAAAATAAAAGTGTTAATTTGGTCGCAGTTTTGCAGTGACACTTTGCATTAAAAGTGTCATTTTTAATGCAAATTAAAAGTAACATTATTTACCAAATGACACTTAATGACAACTGTCATGAAAATTCATGAATACTCCTTCATGTTCATTAAAGGTGTTCTGTCATGTTTATGTCATTATATGTCATATTAGTCTTATGCTCTCCCTTCAAATAAAGTGTTACCTCAACCTTTACCTTTGACTAGAAGAACACTGTTAGCACTTTGCTAATATCTGGTACTATTTTGATCAGTTTTAATGTTTTTGCAGGTAATTGATCAGTCAGCGCTCACCTTGCAGCTTTGCTTCAATACCATATCTGTCTAAGTTGGTTGAGAAACCTGAGTAGAAAGTGAGAATGTAAAGGAGTAAACATCATACATATATTTATTGTATTTATGCTAAACATGAGATGTCTGTATCTGTATCAGAAGTGAAAAGAATGGATTGGTGCATCCCTAGTTTTAATATGAGAAAAAGGATGTGTATGCAAAGCACTGACGAAGATAAACATTTGATCTGAATTTATGGGGCTGACCGTAGTGAGACGGGTTCTTAAGGGCTCTGATGTACAGGAAGGTGGAGCGTATCCAGTCTAGAGCCATGTTGACATCACTGATGGTCTGGAGAACAATCTCAGCATTCAGGTGCTCCACCAGGTGAGTGTGTAAGCTACAGGATTACAGTGTGTTATAATATTATCTGTATTGTGATTATGCTTCTGCAGGAAAGAAGGACAGAGAAAAAAAGGGGAAGAAAGGTGGTGGGGAGTAAAAACAAGCATGTCTTTGTCCTACCTGCTCTCAATGATCTCTATCCCATTCATAAGTTTCATGTACTTCTCTCTGGTGTGAACCTTGGTCATGATCACTGCAGTTGCTGATGTATCAAACTGAGGGGTTGAAATGCAGTGAGAACAGAGGTGTAAAATGTCATTGTATTAAAAAAAACAATAAACACTGCAGCGAGAAGAAAAAAACAGAAAGTGTCCTTCAAGTTTTAACTGTGTTGGTACCTGAGGCCGCCCCGCCCGGCCAATCATCTGCAGGATGTCAGCCTCGCTGTACTCTTCACAGGAGCCGACAACGTACTGCATTGTTGACTTGATGACCACCAGGTGAGCAGGAAGGTTCACCCCCATAGCCAGAGTCCGGGTTGTAACTGGGACGTCACAAACAGCAGGGCACCTTCAATTATTCAGCCTTCTCTGCCAATTAGGTTTATAGGTAAAATTCTAACTGGCCAATGTGTTTGCGATAAAGACAAACATAATAACAGCTTAAACAGTTAAGTAAAATTATTTAAATTATTAAAATAAACAATTTAAACATGGATTTGATCCAAATTCAACAATAAATCTTGTAACTACTGTAATCTCAAAATTATTCAAACCCCTAAATAATATTCATCAGACGTCTGGGACCACACCTGATCCCTCAACGCTTTGATTAGTTACATCAGGTCTGTTGGCTTTAAAGGGGGGGTACTTTGCAAAAGATTATTTTTGAACTCATCAAAGACATACCTGGAGTGTTGTTTGATTTAAGAAATTCTTCAATTCCCATGACAACCATTCGAGGGCGTCTGTTCCTACAAAGCGCCACATATTTACCCAAACCTCCACCTTGAAGTTTTAGGCCCCAGCTGAGCTCTGAGCCCACAGAGCAGACCTCCCTCAGGACTCCCCCACTCAGCTCCCCCAGACTAGTGGCAGCATCAATTAGCAAAAACTGAGTAGAACTGCACATCTGCTGAGCTCATTATAGGAATTACTTCTCAGTCCAATGTTTCTAAAACTGTTGTAAACGGCATCATGGAGAAGCATTGTTGTGATGACATGCTGATGGCGTAGTGTCAGAAAGAGTAGGCGCTTCTTAAAGAGACAGAAGTCAATTTTAAGGCATCAAATGCAACTAAAATGCAAATTTAGCTGTGGGGGTTGAACAATTTTAAGTGTACCTGTAAAATGTACTCACATACTGTAGTTTTCTCATCATTTTGTAGAAGAGTGATGGAAGAGAAGTATAATAAACTTCTATGACCTATAGACCTTGTATTTGCTCTTACATAGGACAGGCAGGTCTCCCAGAGTGAAGGCCTCTTCTACCAGCTTCCTGTCAGACAAGTCAACGCCTGCATGGTGGTAACCAACTCCTAACATCATCAGATCTGGGCCAAAAGATTAACACAAAATGTTTTATAGAAACACATGTGGGTTCTATCAGATGATCCAGACTTTAACAGGTTTATGTTTCACTTCTGAGTTATTAAAGAAATAGCTTATTTAACCAAATAGTTGACAGTTATTAAGCAACATAGTTTTAGAGCAGTTCACAGGAGCTGCTAATTAAATAGGCCATCAAGCAATACAACTACACTGCATTATTACTACTTTTATGCATCGGCATATTATAGTTTCCCAAATGTTTAGTTTAACATGTCGAATGGTGCATTACCTCTCAGTTTTGAATCCAGAATAGAGTTTGCATATTTCATCAACCTGCAAAGTCAATAGGATCTCATAAGCACAGCAGAGTAACCTATAATACTCTAAAGAAATCTACAACATATTGTTATTAAAGGATTCGCAAACATAGAGACATCAGAACGGTGCACCTTTGCTTGTGTTCAAAGCTCATTATGAATCGGGTATCCTTGGCCAGAACTGCAGCCGACTGCTGAGCTCCTTTCCTTGTTGAGCAAAACTACAAAAAGGAGAAATGATAGGAACAGTAACCAGAAACAGGGGAAAAGTAATCCTTTAAACTAAAAGAATATTGCCACCTTCTATAAGGTCATGTAAACAACTACGACACTGTACCACAGACTTTTAATTTACACAGTTGTTAATAAGACTAGATCA
>CAEGAF010036992.1:0-26406 GCA_903067075.1 Micropoecilia bifurca | reverse complement strand
TGTGTAGATTTTGTCAGAGGGGTTTTACATGCAGCTGCTTTTGTGCACTAAGTGTGCGTGCGTGTGTGTGTGTGTGTGTGTGTACGTACCAACCAACAAGCTTACATAAGAAATTCTACTCAAACCATTATGGGTTGAAGTGGACTGATTTTGGCTCAGCCATTATACTCTTATACAACCCACTGCAGGGAGAAGAGTCTGGGTGTGTGCCTGAGTATTTCTGCACACTCACATTACTCATGCCCTTTTCTGGCATTCCACTCATTTTTACAATAGGAGGCTTTGCCATCAGATGGTTAAGTCACCTCATTTTCACAAGACTTGCTGGGTTTTATTGTTTGTAAGTGTGAACACAGAATGACTGTGACAGCAGATGCTCTGAAATTTCACACAAACAGAGTGGCACACCTGTCACCTCCAATTCAGTGGCTCCTGTTCCTCTGAAGATAGGTTTTTTATGTTAGAATGACAACATGAGCAGAGCTGTGAGAAAACCGGAGCAGATTTGTATGTTTTTTTTTGTCACACTCAAATTTTAACTGATCAAACATATTTTAAAATCATATTATTTAGTTTCTAAAAATTGCTCATTAAGAGGATGATGATTGAAGCTCAATTTCACTACTAGACACCCAGGTCTGACTACCAGGTTACTCTGTCTGACATAAATCTAAAGCCCCAATCTAAAGAAATTTAAGATGCTTTTTTTCACTAGATGTAACAGCAAAACTGAAGAAATCTGTAATGGACACTTGTTACAGTATGCTGCATAAGAAGAAACTAGATGGTTTTTGTCAAGTTTATATTCAGAACAATAAAAGTAGATGAAAGAAGAATGTACTAAGACCTTCGCAAGCAGAACCAAGCTTAGCTCTTAAGGTCATGATTTAATTGGCCCATGTTTAGTGGGTTGGTTTCCCTGATTTGGAGATTTATAATGGAGAAGGTTTGATCTCCTATCGCCATAAATTGTACCATGGGAATATTCAGAGGAGCTCTGTCTATGGCCCTCAGAGTTTAAGAGGAAGTGGAAGCTTACCTTGTCAATAGGACTGATTTATTCAGGGCATGGCCATTTAAAGCTTTCAACCAAGCAGCAAGATTTCAAAATCAATATGAAACCTAAAAGGGAACCGGTGCAGACAGTCAAGCACTGGGGTAATGTTTTTGCGCATTTTAGTCTCTGTAATTAGTCGAGCTCCAGTGAACAGACTGAAGACAAAGGCTTACTGTAAGTCTGATTACAGTGATTAATGTAAGAGCAAACTGGAAGAAAAATGTTTCTTTTGTTGGTTTTTCTTTTGACTGACAAAACATGTAACAGTGTTGTCTGCAGAGAAACTGTGATGATCACTATCATTTTGGATTCACTGACCATACAGAAGAGGGTAAACAAAGAGAGATCCTTGGAGTCAGCCTTGGGGAGCACCACAACTGAGCAAGTCACTGAAGATGTACAGTTACTGAGAAAATTGTCATGATCCGTGTTTCTGTGTGTTTATTTTGAGTTTTCTCTGTGATCCTGTTCCCTGAGTCCTGTCTCTGCGTCTTCCCCGTTGATTGTCTCTCAGGTGTGTCTCCTTCCCTTGATTACTCCGTGTGTATTTAGTCTCGCCTGTTGTCTGTGTTCTTCGTCGGATCCTTGACATGTGTTGCCTGTTTCCCTGTGACTAGATGTTCATCCTGTTGTTCTATACCTTGTATTATTTTCATTAAACTCATCATTTTTCACCACATCCTGGGTCTGCCTGCGTCCTCGCCCTCACCACCACCAAACCCCTTCATGACAAAAATATGCAAGGTGCTGTCAATATGTTAAACTCTTTAAAGTCAGAATGGAAGACGTTTGAAAAAGAAAGAGCTACTCTTAAAAAAGTTCAGCAGTTTGCTCCTGTAATGTGTTTAACACAATGCTTGAAAAATACTAATCAGCCTTAATATTGGAGGAAGAAAAATTCTGTTTCATGTATTTTTATCTGCTAGATTTTTCTGAATTAGTCCTTCAGAAACTTTTTAATTTCAAGTTTCTTTGGAGTGATTAATAAACCCTTGTAACTTCTATCTGGGTTGTTGCTCTTTTTCATGGAACCCAACAGAATGATGTGATGACCTGGTGGCACTCTGAGCCTCTGTCTCATCTGTTTTTCTTAATCTATGCTTTTTAGTCTGGAAAAGAATATCTGACCTCTTTCAGTTTCAGTTGACTTCATCTGGCATTTAGAAAACAGAAATATTCTTGATAAGAAGCAATTCTAGATCATCATTGGTATTTAAAGTTAAAATTTTACAATTGGGCTGGTTAGCATCTTTAAAGCTCAAATAAAACCTGAGCTACGATATCAATATATTTAAATGTTATTTTAAGAGAAGGACGATACAGGAGAGATGAAGAGACAAGAAAAAGAATAATATTTTATAAAAATTGATAAATGCAAACATTAGATAAACTTAAAGATGCTTTTTGTGTCCAATGGATGGAATGAAAAGAACAATTAACAATTGGTTACTTTACAAAATAAGCCACACTGGAACAAAATGAATGAAATCCAAACATTTCTGGCCGTGAAGCTGCTTATTATGGCCTCTGTAGGTAGAAAAGTCAAAAATGGTCTCTAAAAAACTCAAGACATTTTCTTTTTTAAAAAAAATTTCAGTTTCAAAAGTGGAAAATGTTTGACTTTTTTAACTCAGAAATTTCCTTTTTCTACAAAATTTCTGAGATTAATCACAAAATTTCTTAGTTTCTTAGTGGAAATGTTTTCTCCCTTTGTTCTTATTTACACTGTCCCTAATTCGCCATGATATATAATCTCCCAGTTTTTGAAAAGCGCGTCTTCCTGATCTAAAAATGTTGGCTTCACTTTAAAGTGACAAAGGCTCACTCCAACGTTCCTCCCCCAACCTCAGGGTTCGCCTGACAGGAGACTGAATTTGGTGAGAGAACATGAACATCTGCTGTGATTTGGTAGAAAAACTGCGTTCCAGTCGTAGCTTGGTGTAAATGTTGGGTCAAACAATCCGGGACAACCGAGAGGATGGATAGATGATTCCCCGGAGTTTGTGCATGAATGTCGGGAAGATTTGGGAAAACATCTGTATAAATGAGAGTTGTAATATCCAAACAGTGAGTCATGAAGGATTGGCTGAAGAAAATGACATCATAAGTCTCTCTATCTCTCTGCTGCTCCTTCCAGAAAGCGCAGCGCGGCGCGGCGCGGCGCGGTGAGGAGCGGAGCGCAGCGGAGCGGCGAGGAGCGGAGCGCAGCGCAGCGCAGCGCCTGGACGGCATGGAGCTCAAATCACTGCGATCCTAACTAGATGTGAACAGAGACTCGGACTGATACAGAATCAAGATCCAGGAAGGAGAAAAAAGTCCAAACTTCGGTTCTGATTCCAGCGGAGCGTCGAGGCGGCAGGAGCCTGAGTGGAAAACTTGGCTTTCGCTCTTTGCCATGAAACATGATTAATGAAAGCAGTGAAGTTGGAGGCTTTCAGCCTCACTGGAACTTCAGCGGTGAGTACAAAACCTTTTTATTCGGTTTAACAAGCAGAGGGAGAGTTGCTGGAAATCAGTGACGGGTTTCAGTTTAAACCTGAAGGCGTGAGAATCAGTCAGGTGTCTGTGCTGGAATGACCCGCTACAAACAGAGACATCACAACAAAAACAGGTTATTTAGCTTTTATTATCTTTGCTCGATGCAAAAAAAAAAAACAACTAACAATGGATGTCATTGGAAATGAATCAGACAACCACATTTCAGCATGGATAAGTATAGAAAGCTGTTTATAGAGAATGTGTGTAGTTTTACACTTTTACATATCATCTAAAGGTTTCTTCGTTTCTTCCTTGTGTCCTTCACTCTTTCATGATCTTCATGCTTTCTGTTCTTCCATCCTAAATCTGTCTGTCAATTTTCAGTTTGTTTATTTCAGTATTGATCACTTATTCAAAGCTGAATGACTCAATAAATAAATTCATTTTGACTTATTGCATTGTACATTGGGCAGACATTGAAATCTGAATCTGGAATCTTTACATGGTAAATTTGTAGGAACTCTACCATTCAGTCGTCTTCAGTTCATCCTGATTTTATGAAAATTTACTAAAATCTTTGGAATTTTAGTAAATTGAAGATATGACATGTTGTTATTTGATTTTTCTTGGAAAATATCAAAATCTAAATAGTGCTGTTATTGTTATTTATTTATTTATTTATTTTATTGTTTCTCAGCATAATATGTAAAATCTTCTGGAGGCTGGAACCATGATGCTTTCAAACTCAGCAGAAATGGTGAACCAATCAGAAAAACATGATTTATAGGTTTACATTTTATTAATCTTTGTTTGTCACCAGTTTGTTCCTTGATTTTTTTAAAAAAAAAATCTTGCTTCCTTTCTCATTTTTCTCTCCCTGCTTTAGTGTGAAAACCCAGGGCTTAAAACTGGATGAATTTTATCCTCCTTTGTTTAACTAGTAAAAATCCACAATCTAAACCCAGACTCAGTGTAAAGATCTATGTTTGAACCCAACGAGCTGCTCTCAGATGTCTGTTGACATAGTTCAGCAGAAATCGCAGGGCATGTGACATATGATGCTCATAAGTGAAGAGGAATTTAGTGAGATAAGAGGAGAGAAATGATAGGACGGTGCTCCATCCTTCCTGGAGCTTCCTTCTGCAGTCAGAGCTGCAGAATGTTTAAATGGTCCACTGGATCGTTGTGGCTTCTTTGTTCGTTTGTCACCCATCTCTAATCCGCCTGTTCTGCATCCTGCTCCTTGGATCGTGTTGGTGGAAAGTCGATTTGTATTTATGTTGGAGAGTTGGATGAGGCTGAGACTTTTTGTTCGATTAATTATAGGATTTAGGATCCTTAGCTATTTATTTTTAGTGTGTGGATGTGTTCAAATAAACAAAAGTTTCTGTTTGATCAATTTTTATGCAATTTGAAGCTATCTGAAAGTCTCCTTTAAACTCGGATTCAAAAGGCGATTTTTCATCTTTCACCACCTGCAAAAATGGAGAGGTTTGTAATTTTCATCAACGATGAAAGCATATGATTTTTAAACCATTAATCAGTATTGTTTTGCATGAAATAACTAATTTGATATGATTAAAAAATAAAACCTAATATTTGGTGAATGTGCATATGCAACTGGGGGGTTCGGTACCTCAAAAAAGGTTAAGAACCACTGATCTAGAACCATCATAAACTTATTGTTTACATTCCTATCGGTTTCTATTTTGGTTTTCTCATTTTAAATAACTTTTATGCTGTTGTTTGCACATTTTTATTGTCATTTATTGTAAATAAATGTTTCGGATGCATAAACACATGTTCACATTTTGTATATTGCTTAAAATGATCCTGCACTTTGATGTGCAGTCCACTAGGGGTGGGCATATGGAGGCACATGGAGGTAGTTTTATCATAGTATTTTGTGGTGCTATAGTGATAACAATAAAACTATAACATTTTGAGGCATCTGTGTGACTCTTACTGTGTTTCATGAAAATCAAAGCCTCACCAAACGCAAATACTTACAGCCTTTAATTTTTAATGTGTAAAAAATTTGGGTAACCAACACAATAACTGCATTTAATCATATTTTCAGATGTATTGATATTCATGGATACTTTAACTGAAAAAAACAGGCTGGTTTTTTTCCTCCTACACTCCTATCTGAGCTCTTTTTTCCCCACACATTTTTTTAGCCTTTCCAACTATTTTAATTCGTTGTTATCATGTCGTAACATGTTTTTCTGAGCTGCCTTTAAACACAACATGAGCGTTGGGATGCCAGTGCCAGTTTTATGCCCAGGGCAGCGACAGAGACCTCCTGCTGAGCAGACCTGCATGCCTGTGTGTGTTAAGAATCCTGGCAGAAGGCCAGCAAAAGGAAAAAGAAAAAAAAACTTATCACAGTTTTTTCTCAAACACGTTGATTTAATGTTGTTGGATGCAGATAATGTTATAACTAGTAACTTATAACATGTCAGTATGCTAAGCTTGTCAACAAGAATAAGCTAATAAATGTATCTGCAGTTGAAGCCAGATATTTACATACTCTGAAGTTAATCTGGCCAAACTTCTCATGTTTTAGTTCAGAGAGAATAGAAAAATGTTTTCTATTTGCTTATTGAGAATATTGTTTAGATATTCTTTAGTGGGTGGCATAACACACCAGTGACCACTGAACCAACATGCCAGAAGAGAGCATGTTCCTTCAGCAGAGGCCTCGTGTTGACATGATGCATCACACAATGCATTGTGGGATAATAGTTCTTAAACCAGCCTCCTGTAGTTCAGTCTTTTATAGCAAGATGCCCAATATTGCAAGGTTTGAATCCATGACTGTGTAGGGTGTTACTATGGCAACCTTTGAGACTGTGGTCGAGCCTCAGTTCAGATCATTGACCAGATCCTTCTGTGTAATTCTGGTTTGAACTTTGACCTTTCTCATGCTCACTGGTCCTCCACAAGGTCTGAACTTGCATGGAAATCATAAATTATGTGATTTTCTGAATCATTCTTGTAGATTCTGTCTTTCACAGCTGAGGTTTACAATAACAATTCAGTAATTGTCATTGTAATAAAGGTCAGTACCTTTATTCGTTGAAAGTGGAGCAACTCGGAAAAGTTACCAAATACTTATGTTCCCCAATGTATTTATATTCTAAATCAATTTGGTATACAAAAACATATTGTAGAATTTAAGGTGTAAATCCTTGTCATCCACAGACGTGTGTGGTGGTTTGAGTGTTTTTGTCCTCCAGGGTGTGACCGGCAGGTGCAGGCCCCGCAGCTGCGGCTCATTAAGGCTCATCATGAGGCGCTTAGAGAGGACTGGGGGCCCTGAGGCAGATTCCAGATCGATCTCAAATCATTTAACTAGTCTGTAGAGACCAGCGGAGCTCTCTGGACAATTTAATTAATCTATCCATCCGTAATGACAACCAAATTAGAGAAATAGCCAAGGGAAAACACTGGCGTTTTCCCAAAACTGCCAAATTTCCAGTTTGGTGTCGAGGTCAATTCCCC
Organism: Micropoecilia bifurca; assembly: GCA_903067075.1. Classification (NCBI taxonomy): domain Eukaryota; kingdom Metazoa; phylum Chordata; class Actinopteri; order Cyprinodontiformes; family Poeciliidae; genus Micropoecilia; species Micropoecilia bifurca. The sequence continues at coordinate 19,364 of CAEGAF010036992.1, read as the reverse complement.
TCCACTCCAGCAGGGGGCTCCAGAGCCAATGAAACTTGGATGCACCCTATGCACCCTATGAAGAAAGGGTTTAGTTTGGTTAAATTTGAATGAAAATAAATAAATAAATAAAATGTCTATCTGAACAAGAATCTCATACTTTAATGTACCAAATACTTTAGGATCAGCTCAGAATTTGAACTTTTTAATAAAGAACCAATCATTATTCTAATGAGGAAGAAAACTAAACTGTAAGTTGTGTATTTGCTTGGTCTCAGTTTTCTTGTATTGCTAAGGACATTTTTTAAATTTGTGTGATATTAACTAATTCGAAAAGACAAATACAAAATGTTTCTAAAAATAACATGTTATGGGAACAAGACCTAAAACCTAAAAGTCAATTTACATCTAACTGTCATTTTAATGTATTTTGAAATGAAAGAAGGCTGTGTGGGTAAGACAGCAGCCTGGCCTTCATCTTCAACCAGGTCCTGCACACAAACCAAACTACATTCCAGATGGAGATAAGTTGTAACACCAAGTATGGAATGACTGACAGCTCTGCAGTTCTGAACATCTGCTGGTTCTTAATGTGTATCTGAACTGTTTCTACCATATGGTGAAACAGTGGGTTGACTTAAGATTTTCACTGCTCTTTTTGGTGCAGTTTATCTAAGTTTTATTTATTGCTTAGTTTATTGGGACAGATGCTTTGACATGGGCAGCATGTCAAAGCATCTGTCCCAATAAACTATCCACTGAGAACCTGCAGATAACTTGTTAGACAGATGAAGATGGAGAGTTCAGGTAGCTGGATATTGGGAACCAAATATTGTATTGAAAGTCCATAGTTCCCTTCCTGATGTCTAGACTTACTTATTTTTATTTTTGCTGTGATGTCACAGGAGAAGGAGCGTTTGAGGTTTTTATTAAGATCACATCTGCCTTTAAGTAACTGAATTGCTGTAAATCAAATGGAAGCATACAGAGCTGTGACATCATCGTATACGTTAAGCTTATACTTAAGTGAAAAAGTAGATAAAATAAAATAGAAAACAGAAAATGTTCCCTCTCTCATTATTCTGGCAAGTATTCTGGCAAATCCAACAAATTTTAGAAATCCTAACTGATCGAAACTGGATTATTTAACAAATTTCAAATAAGATAATTCCTTTATATGGTGAACGTAAACATCTGATTTCAACATATTTACAAACCAAGCTAGTCATTTTCAACCTCATGCTCATATGAACCAGGGGCTCCCGTTAGGTGGGTTTTCATATTTTTAATGTTGATATTAAAAAGCTTCTCTGCCTCCAGAGCTACATGATGCCATGTATCCTGCTGCCTGTTCAGCTTCCCATTGTTGCCTCTCTGTAACGGCTCTGCTTCCTCAGCGGGAGTTAATCATAACGCTGCCCCCACAGGCTTACAGAGTGGCTCTTGGCATGATGGGGCATCGCTTCATCTGCCGCTATTCTTTCCCTGATGCTCCCATCACTCTGCAGTGCAGTGAATCTGCACTCATCAGACCACATAATCTGTTTCATTGTTCCAGTGTTTCACCATGAGGTTCTTGAAGAGGCAGTTTTCTGTATGGCTACAATGTGACTTTACTTCTATTTGTTTATTTATTTATTTTTTTCTGAAAATCTCCGTATTGTAAAGTATTTTCTCTTGTACAAGTTTCCACTTTTTGATTTTTCTTTTAAAAGCTTCAAGGTTTCAGACTAATATATCAAAGTAACTAGAGTATTCACACAATGCTGATTTCAAATGATGATTTAACGTCTTATGAGATAAAAGCTACCTGGTCCTTTTTGAAAATGTCAGTATCCCCTGGTTAAAAAATTTAAAAACTGCAACTGACTTAATTTTTAGATGAGTTCAAGTTTGATGGTTGTAAACAGGATTAACTCAGTAGAATAAAAATCACTTCCATAAAGCCATTTAGATTCTATCCCATATGTGACCATCAAATTGTTTTTCTATTTGAACAAGATGACAGCTGTAAACTTTTACCTTAAATGTTACCTTCTTGAGATATTTTAAAATAAGTTGTGCATACAGAATAAATCATCATAATGGCCATTCATCAATTTTTAAAATTTTTTTGAGGAATGGCCTTTGGCATCAATAATCCATGTTTGATGCTGTTATGAGGAACATTTCAGTCTGACTTCAAAATAATTTAGACTTTTTGTTCCTCGTGTAAGTAGATGCATTTGCCAGTGAGATGAGTTCAAGGTGAAACTATGTATATGAATGAGTGAACTGATGAAATCAGCAGTAAGGCGTCTCTCATTAAAGTAGTTCATATGTGTGCAATTACACACACATTTACGTAAAGATTTTTGTTGTTTTAGGTCAGTTAGGATTACCAAAATATTTTTCCTTCATAGTGATTAGGGTTACATTTTTAATTGCATAAAGTATTTTTGACTCAAATGTTGAAGAAAATCAAACAGTAGATTTCTTAAGTCTTGTTTCTGAGTGAGTTTTAAAAATGAGATCTTTGTTTTGGCTTTGGGAATAATTACTACTTCCTCTCCAAATGGCGTTTCAAATCTTTTTTCACTTCAGCCACCAACTTAACAAGTTCATTTGGTTTAGTTTGAGAGCTGATATGATTTTCTCACTAAAACATCTGAATCATCCACAGTTCTGATTCCTGTTCAGGTACAATTAGCAGATGCCAAAAATGCCACATTCATGTATTCATAGCTTCTGTTCCTCAGAGATTCAACTCAACTCAATGTATTGATATAGTACCAATTCACAACCAAAGTCTTCTCAAGGCACTTTACAAAAAATAATAATATTATTTCAATCATTGATACATTTGAATTGATCCCAGTTAATTATTCAAAGTACTTTTAAAAAGTTTCTAAGGAAACCCAGCAGATTACATCGACTCAGTGCCTTGCAGTACTTATTCCTGCTGGACGAGCCTGTTGCAACAAACGCTTGCAATGTGAAATAAATTCTGCCACCAGCATTTATGAGATGACAGTGGAGAGGAAAATAAAAAACTCATCTTTAATAGGAAGAAATCTATAGCAGAACCAAAACCAGGCTCAGTACAAGTAGCTGCCTTCCACAAGAACCTGAAACTGTATATTCTGGATTTAACAGGGAGTCAATGAAGTGAAGCTAAAATATGAACTACCTTTTTAATTTTCATCAGAATTTTATCAATATCAGGACTGGTGTAGTCCAATCACCACTGGAAACGAGTCTTACTTGCTTGCTTTGATTATATTCCTCATAGAACCTCATGTTCCTGCAACACCCACCATAAAATCCTTAAGGGTCACAGTCAAAAGCTTTCTCCACATCCACACATGTAGACGGTTGAACCATGATCTGCTCATGCTGCTCCTCTGTGTCTGAGGTTTGACAGCTGGAGTCAGTTTCTTCAGTTTCTTTGCTCAGTCTTCACATCATTTGAGATAAATATCAGCACACAAGGCATCTCCCATCTTTAAAACTGCTGTCACTCATCTATCTGTGTCTGTCTATCATGTAGAACATTGTCTGTCAAAGTGTCCAAAAACATAGTGTGGAAGTGTGCAGAGATATCATTGTGTTTTAGGATCTATCAGATTCCTGTTTGGTTCAGGTTGTCCTAACTGGATGTGTTTGGTGATCTGATCTGATATGGTTTGGGTTTTCTGTTTTAATTTTCAGGCGGTTTTCAGTAGTGAAATGCAAAACAGAAATAATAATAATAATAATAATAATAATAATAATAATAATGATAATAATCTTTATTGTTATTATAGAAACAGTGTAATAAGTTGAATCATTTCTAACACTTGTCCACAATCTCAGTCTCATTTTTTACGTTCCTTTCTCAATGTAAATCTGTTTTAATCTGTTTACTGAAGCAAACAAAAATACAAGTAGAGTCACTGTTGTCTACTATCAGACAGTGATTCCAGATTTCAAACTTAGCTACATTTCATGGTTTCCCACCGTCTTCTAATGTCTGTCTTTGGTTTTTCCCTCAGGGTCGTTGGGTAACCAGTTGGCTGACCAGTTGGCTGACCATTTCTCCAACATCTCCTGTAATGAGTCGACCAACAGTTCCACATCCTGCTCTCTTCCCGACAACAATTCATGGCCTGAAAGTCGGTATAAAACCTTGGAGATGTTTTTTATTGCTTTGGTGACTGGATCTCTGAGTTTTGTGACTGTGACTGGAAACATATTAGTTATGCTGTCCATCAAAGTGAACCGCCACTTACAGACTGTCAATAACTATTTTTTATTTTCCCTGGCCTGTGCTGACCTGATCATCGGAGTTTTCAGCATGAACTTATACACAGTCTACATCATTGTTGGCTCCTGGCCACTGGGACCAGTGGTCTGCGATCTGTGGCTGGCTTTAGATTACGTCGTCTCAAACGCTTCTGTGATGAACTTATTGATCATCAGCTTTGATCGCTACTTCTGCGTGACCAAACCCCTGACGTATCCCACCAGAAGGACAACCAAGATGGCGGGACTAATGATCGCCGCAGCGTGGATCCTGTCATTCATCTTGTGGGCTCCAGCCATCTTGTTCTGGCAGTTCATTGTCGGGGAGCGAACAGTACCAGCAGGAGAATGTTACATTCAGGTACATTTTATAGGTCAAGTATAAGGTAAGGTAAGGTAAAAACTTTATTAATCCTATAGGGAAATTAAGATTGTCTTTTGCTCACACATTAACTCACATCCACACAGCATTAAGAAAAATCATACACAATATACACGCATTAAAAGTGGTCTAGTAAAGGAACTTAAATACAATAATAAATACATTAAAAAAAATGTTACTTACTCCGTCTCTCTCCCTTAACACTCCCAGAAATCTCAGCATTGTGAAGCCTAATAGCTGGTGGGACAAAAGAGTTTTTAAACCTCTCAGTTGAACATCCCAGTGACAGAAACCTGTCACTGTGGGAGTATGATGCCAATGTCCCACGTTACTAAGAGGAAAAGTCAACATTTTAAAGTTAGGTTTTATGAGTGGTAGTAGTTTCCAGGACATTATTGGAATAAATAACTCACTTCATGTCTTCATTTGTATGAATACAAATTAGTTTCAATTTATGAAAGGAGATAAATAAAAATCTTGTCTTCCACTTTGTTAAATTTAAGTCTCTGGGAAGGAAACCATGAAATACCTTTTCCTCGTTCACCCTAAACCAGGACTTAAAGATGAGGAAAAACCATAAACCAGAAAAAGTAACTGCTGACATTTAGTCCACTTCATCGAGCCAATGGCAGAGATAAAATGAATGGGTTTCTTTACTTGAAGATACAGTGACTGACACAGTCTGGGAGAAGCAAAAAAAAAAAAGCAAAAGAAAGAAGTATGACCATGACTATTTAAAATGTAAATTTTCATTCTTTGGATCTGAAGATGCTCCACAGGGACATTGTTGCCTGCCAAGAGTCTTTTTGAGAACAAACCACAAAGCTTCCCCCTTACAGAGCAGCCTTCCCCAGGCTGCTCCTTCAGACTAGCCAGCAGCAATTAGCAAACACCTGGTGGAGCTGCTGAGCTCATTATATAGTACCTACTTCAGTGAAACAATGGTAAAATGTTTAGAGTTAATAGAGGAGCCATGTTATGATGACTTCCTGAAGATTGAGTTTCAGAAAGAACAGGAGTTTTTAAAGAGACAGAGACCCAATTTCAAGGCATTAAATTACAAAGTTAATTTTGTTTTAAGTCATATTTGACTTATATAATTTTTATAACAACTGAAGGTAACACCTTTTATGTGATTGTGATGTAAAATGGCACTATGTGTCTGGAAAATACACAATACTGTCCCTTGAAGTAAATTTTCTCTTGGAGTCTGAGAATTATGATCTCACAATATTTTAAACTTGATCTCTAAAGAATGAGTTTCTATCATCTCAAAAGCAATTCAGCCTCAAAAAGATCAATTGCTGTTTTGCTAACAGTGAAACTTTCTGTTATTGAAGTCGTGGTTTCAAATTAAAAATTAATGTAGATCAAGCAGACGCTCTCTCAATTTTTACTATTGTGCAGCACAGTGACTGTGGCAGGAGAGGCTTCTCAGGTTTTAATCTGCTCAATGTTTCACATGGAAGGTCATTAGTAGAGAACCACTCTGTACTACAGTCCTTATGTAAACAACAGAAGGTTTGCATACAAGACAGTATAATGCAAATGTGATATCAGGTTAATAGATCATAAAACTACTTTTGCATTTCCCCTCTACGTCACCCATCTACCTCTGTTCATACAGGCCATTAGGTTTACCCTCTGAAAGCAACTCATGTGATTTCTAAATAATTGGACACTAAGTAAGTTATCTACTGCTGCTCAGTGTAACCCAGCTTAAAGAATACTGGATCGTCACTTCATTAAATACATTCTCTATATTTTAAAGATATCAAGAATCATTATGTTGTCCCTAGTCATTAAATCACCTGAAACCGATTTTACTATATTTCAGTAGGATTTATGTTTCAACATTGACTAGGCCACTCCAAAAGCTTCATCTATAGCGAATCCGAGTTACTCCCCAGCAAATTTACTGGTGTGAATTTGTTTCACTCGTTTAAAAAAGCAATTATGTTCATGTTTCATAATAAATGAAATAATTGAAATTTGCGTTTCATATTTATTCATATTATCTTCGTCTCATATGTATTTTTTGTCGCATAGTCAGTTCTAATGATCACAGTGAGGTGAAACCTAAATATGGTGGTAATGTTTCTATGACTTCCGGCTTTCATCTTCAGTATTCTATGAGAAAATGATGGAACAAAAACAATTACACTTCAATCAAACTAAACAAAAGCAATGTTGCCAGTGAAGATGAATTTTTCAACATTTCCCAATGTTGGCATCACAATGTGAAATAAATCCTGAAAATATCCAACGAATGCTTCCGTTCTACTGGTGTCAGTATGTGCTAACGCTAACTGTAGCAGATGAATGCTGGGAAAAAAATATGACAACTTAGTAGATGGTGGATTCCAGAAAAATAAAGATATACATAAAGACTTTGAGAAAGATATGCAATGGGAAAAAAACATATTTGCAACAACTTGGCAGTATTTTCTTAGCAAGAAGGTCCCAGGTTTGAATCCCAGGCAGTCTTTCTGCATGAAGCTTCTCTCATGAAGCATGAAGCATGACTGCTCTACATTTCAAGTGGGAATAGATGATGGAAACCCAAAAGTCAATTTGAAACAAATAATATCTGGTAAATTCTTTGGAAGAGTTTTTTTTTATTTCCACCCCTTCAAGAATCCAGTTTCAAAACTGGTGGAAAATTTGATATAAATACAACCAGAGCTGAGTTTGTGAGAATATCCTTTTATTTTGACCAAAAATAGTCTCTGTATACATGGTTTGTATTAGTCAGAGTAAAGCCTTGGTCTCAATATTAACCTAGTAAACGTGTCAAATAGAGATAAAATGCTTTTAATTGGACTTTAAATTGTTCCCTGTATATCTAACTCTTACATATCTTAATTCCCTCTGAGTGTGAACAGATACATTTCTCCTTTCTCCGTTTCCTCTTCCAGTTCCTTTCTAACCCTGCAGTGACCTTTGGGACGGCTATAGCTGCCTTCTATCTGCCCGTCGTTATTATGACAGTCCTGTACATCAACATCTCCTTGGCTTCCAGGAGCAGAGTCTCCAAACACAAGCCTGAGAAGAAAGAGAAGAAGGGAATCAAGTAAGATTGAGCAATGAATTAAATGTCAAACTTGTTTGAAATACTTTCTGGACATAACAGGGATTTTTTTTCTCAAATTCAACTTATCTTAAAAAAAACCCAGAGGTTTACATACTCTGTATATAATGATGCAATCTTTTTCTTCACTCTGACATTAAATCTGGTTCAACTTTTCCGTGTGGCTCTGATGTCATGAATTAACTCATCAAACCTTTATCCACCTGCAACATCCAGGTGGATAAAGGTTTGATGGTTTCCAAAGGTTTTCAAAACTGATTGATGACATAATGAGTCTAAATTTAAAGAAAGTCACAAAGATTTTTGCAAAACAAATATTTTGACATTTAGAAAATTGAAACAATTTAATAAGACAGGATAACTTTAGAATGTTTTAATATCAGGAAGCAGGGCAAAAAAGGAGTTACTGTTTGACATTATTGTAAAAAAGTTTTGGCAATGTCCAAAAACATTCTCTAAGAGTCTGAAGCATATTTTCTAATTGAATATAATAACTGTCCATTTCCTCAGACCTCCCAACCTGCTAAAGAGTCACATGATAAAGCAGAACAATAACAACGATACCAGCCCTCAAGCCAGTCCTCGCTCCACTCCCAAGGCCAGCCTGGACTCCACCAGCACCGCCCTGGATGGAGTAAAGAACGGCCAGGTGGAGGAACAGAAACCTGCCCCGGCCGAAGCCCTGAGGCACCCCAGTCCCAGACTGGCACAGGTACTGGCTTATTCCTCTAAAGCTTATTAGACATTAGAAAGTTTAGTTGTTGGAAAAATCGAACTCTAAGCTTCAATATGAGGGTCTTTGCATCCATTTTGATTAAACTTGCAGGATGTTTATCTCTTGTGTTGTTCCCACTAGTGAAAGAAATCTGGAATTTAAGGTGATCAACATGATCACATTCTCTGTGTAAATATGGCCTTAATAATATGGCCATAAATAAATAAATGTAGTCTTAGAGCTATTTCCACATTTATTCAGTGCCCTCCTGTAACTGGAGCTGAATATCGTCCGTTCCCTCGGTTCGCCCTGCGGTCTATAGCTCAGGGCCTCGGCCTGGAAACCTGACTTGTTTTCTCTTTAAACCCTCTATGGTTCTGGATCTTCTCATGTTCCTTTTTGCTTCTGTTGGTTTCACTAGAAATTGTTCTGTCTAGATGTTTGAAAAAGAGGAAAAGAAATTCTAAATACATCTTTGAACATTGACAATGTTAGACCTATTTTATTATCATTGCACAAAGACACAACAGTGAATTTAGCAACGAAATGTTGTTGCTTGGCTACCAGAGTACACATAAAAAATACTGAAAAACTTTAATTGTGACTCTATATAGATTTAAAGCTACATGTAGCTTTATATCTGTAGGTCCATGAATTTATTAGAGCCATAGTTTAAAGGAGAGTCTTAGTCTGAATGTTGGTGTTGCTGAGGAAGAAAAAAAAGATAAAGATGATAGAGGGAATTATTAAGACAAAGAGAGCGAGAAAAGGTGAAACATGTTAAAAGCTGAGAAACCACACCCAGTAAAACTGAGACAGATCTCCATAGCAACACTGAAAACCTCATTGTTACTTTTTTATGCAGGCAGAACGTTGCGTGCCTATATGATTGTCAGTGTTGTTTTGTTCTGAAGGATGAAAGCCCTTGGCCTACATGTTCACCTTTACCTTCTGTTTCAGCTCCAGCAGCAGCTGTATGGCAGCATGGAGTGTTTATGCTAAATTACAGTTGGATTCATGTCTATATAAAGTGAGCAATGCTCAACATCCTTCTGATAGCTTTTATTTTGGTAAATGTCATGGAAACAGAGAATATTCTTCTCTAAATCACAAACATATGCAGATTATAGCTCATATATCATCAGTTAGTTGTTTCTTGTATAGGTTCACACATTTTTTATTGTTTTATATTTACATATGTTCATACACATCTACTTTTTTTGCTATAAATTAACTTAAGCTGTGCGTCACTTGTAATCTGAGTATGCTGTTTTAATTACTGCACAGTATTATATTTTGTTGTAGATTTGTACAGTGTTTTATTATTACATTATAATATTTATTATACCTTTGTGTGAACATGGATGTCCAGACTGCTGTGATACCTGAATTTGCCCTCTGTGGGAAAAGATAAACTTTTAATTATTCTACAGAAACAGGTGAGAAAAGAATTTTACATCATCCAAATTAACATTTTTAATTTACAGTCAAACATTTATTGTGTGAACTGAAAACTTTGAAAACGTAGTCAACCACTGAACTGATGTTTAGCTGTTTCTGAGCTCTGCTTCCATCTGTGTTGCCTCAGAATCAGCATATTTGACCTCACCTGTTTGAGTTTCAGCCGCTTCTTTGTGTAAGGAAACATGACTTCAGGTATTTTTTGTATTCAGCCTGATCCATGATCACTGGTGTTAGAGGAGTAGATCATAAACACCATAGCATGAGAAACATTCTCTTTCTTTAGAGCCTTTATCAACAGGGAATCCTAGTTTAAAATCAGTGTTTTATCTGACAAACTGTCCGTGGCCCAAAAAGAAAAATCTGTCTTTTATCACTCCCTTAAATGTTCCATCATAACTCTTTGGTTCAGAAAATTTTGATTGTAAGTTGGTAACTCTTTTGCCAAGTTGGTTTTATTCAACACTGTAAAGCGCTCCAGCCTCTACCACAGTTTGTGTCTAACCGGTCGGTCAGCAGCACCACAGGGCGCTGTACTCTCACCATTCATTTTCACTCTGTTCTGACTTCTGTCATCTCCAGGAATGTTGAGATAACATTCGGGACAGTAGACCCTCCTTCACTGAACTCTGCTTTATTTGACAATTCACCCATAGAATCAGGAGCATGGATGTCAAAGGTCATGAAAATGTGTGATTTTTGGGTCTAACTGTATTGGATGTCTGGTATATTGAACACAACTGTTGTTGTACTGATTCTTTAACATCTTTAAACATCTAATTCCTTAAATCTTCAGCACAATCAGGATCAGAGACTAAATGGTTGTAGTAACCTGACTGACCTTTGCAATACCGTTGTGTTCAGCTCTTTGCAAAGTTAATTTCAAAAAGTCGGAAAGAAAGATGAAAAGTTTAAATAAGCCTGAAGTATAATAAAAAATACCTGACAGCATTGACTGTGATGAACCCTTGATGTTTGTTGCCTGTAATACCCATAGTATTGGTTTTTTACTATGGAGGGGATCCATCTAATCATAAACTCCTGTAGCCTTCCTGTGTGTCTGGGCTCATTAGTGTATTCTGTTTTAGTGAAGGTTTCCACTCTGGAAAGGTGAAGGTTTCCACTCTGGAAGTTTTCTACGACTTTGATGGATCCGTTTCAGTTCTTTCCAGTCAAAGATTGGCTCCTTTCACTTTCACTGATGTCAGTTCAGACTAAAGTCAGGATGCAGATTCCACATATAGAATCTCCCACAATCCTCCTACCTGCTCTGTTAATCAGAAGATCTAACGAGAATTTCTCACAGCTCTCCATGAAGCAGATTCTAAATTCATAACCATCTGCAGAATGCTGCAGTCCTCTAACTCATACTTGCAGCTTTGGAGTGCCCTCATATTAAAGCAGAGACGCTGCATTTTGAGTCTGCATTTATTACATAACTGAGTGGCATTAGAGTTTGTGCCTTTTTCTTTCTTACAGGAGGAGAAGGAGAGTTCCAACGACTCGTCTACAGCTTTTATCCCTCCAACAGAACCAAAGGCCAACAGTGAGGCGACGTCTGAGGTTTGTGTCCAAAATGTGGATAATATTGTATCAGTGGCCATAAAGGGAAGCACATGGTCAGTAACTCATGTCGGCTGTAACATTTAAGTGCTGCTCAGTTGTGTGATAACAGAATAAACCTGAACTGTTGATGTAACCATAGAGATCCTTTCATGTTGTTTACAACACACTCTGGGACCCAGTGTTTTCTGCTGCTGTAAACTTCCTGCTCTAAGGTCCAACATCTCTGTTCAGAAGTGGTGATCTGCATACTGTGGCTTGATAAATTATTAATACTTTTCCTTGAACTTTTCCGTATTTTGTTTCGTTACATTGACAAACAATATATTTCACTAGAATTTAATGTGAAAGACCAACACAAAGTGGTGTTCAATTGTGAAGCAGAAAGAAAATTCAACATGATTCAAAACATTTTTTTTTACAAATAAAAACCTGAAAGGTGCGGTGTGCAAAAGTACTCAGCCCCCTTTTCTCTGAGTGCAAATGCAGCAGCTTTGTGACGGACTCAGAGGTTGATTACTGGTATATGTGTGTTATAAATATGGCTGAAAAACCTGCAACAATATACATAAGCATTTCATATCAGTCAATAATGATAATTACTGATTTCTTTTTTGTTGTTAAAATCTAAAATCCTGCCAACCTGCTGCTGTGACGTTCCTGTTTTATCCTGTTTTTTATTTTATATTTTTAAGAAGTTATGAAATATGATGGCAAAACCTGAAACTGCTGCTGCACAAGTTAATTAACAAGTTGTTGCTAGGTAACCAAAATGTGAGTGAGTTAGTCGATGCAACCAATCTTGTTTTGCTGGCTAGGAGAGGTTGAGCAGCTAGTCTTTATTCTGCCTACATCCCCCAGAATGCTGTGCGATTTTGGATCTGATTTCAGTGAATTCAGACAAAACCTTCTTGATTCTTTCTGTGCTTCGTTCAATATGGTCTGACTAGCCAATCAGAGGCAAACATAAGGAGAAATGCTTCTCTCTTGACAGCCAATGAGAAACAACTTCTTAAGATCAGAAAGATCATATTATTGATTTATTCTCTAATGCACAAAACGTTTATTTGTACATAAATCTCAGCAGCATAGAAGTTCAAAAAGCTATTACATCATAGTGTAGTTAAACTTCATCATATTAATATCATTTATTTCAATTTGGTTTCTTAATATAGCAATTTTTCACATAAATCCTCTCAAATCACTCTAAAACCTGACACGTTTGGTCCGATTGTATCCAGATTTACCCTTTTAAAAAATGTATTCCAGTATAATTCAGATTCAGATCAAAAAAGATACTTTAACAATATTCACTGAATCTGGATGTAATATGAATGCAGCAGCAGCGTTTCTGATAGAGATCAAAACAACCTCCTGGTTTTGGACATGGCTACGTTAAAGTCAAAGCATCTAATTGTGAAGATGACTTGTTCTATTTGGACTAACTCCTACATAATTCTTAAAACCCAGTCAATTCAGCCATTAGAGATTTAAAATTCAGTTGTAATAACATCTTGTGGTTTAGTGATGCCTTGATGTCAAACTTAAAATGAACACAATGACAAGCAGGAGAATTATATAATGACATGAAAAGGGAAGCAAATGGCAGCTCTGTTTGAGTGATGTATGCAAATATTTTTCAAATGAATGCACCATTATGCAGAAGAGAAAAAAAAGAAGAGATGGAATTTTCAGAGTCTGAATTTGCATGTAGGACAGTAGGTTTGACATAAAACAATCTGATGCCAGTCTGGACATTTTCCTTCAGATGCTGACTGACCTGCTCTGTGTGTTTGACGCCCAGCACCACGTCTGGATTATTTTTAGCTACATACGGCCGTTTCATATTGTCATCTGACATCTTCTCACTTTTTCTCAACGAAACACTTTTAGAATTTGTGCTTAAAATTTTGCATGTCTTGTCCTTCGTCTCCCTGCTCCTTCACACCGTTTCAGTTATAACTATATATCAGAGCAAATATGATGATAGTTGAAGCTCTGAAATGGTTTTAATCACATTTAACTTTAACCCTTCACTGTCTGAGTCTGACCTCTGGCAAACACAACGAACAGATTATGTCAGGGTTCTACAGATTAAGTAAAGTTTTATCAAAATAAATAGGAACTTCAGTAAACAAATATGTTCAAAAAGTGAAACTCATATATTACATAAATTCATATAATATTTTGGTTAATTTTGATTAGGTTAACGAAACATTATCATTACAGACATTGTCTGGAAGCTCATCATAATGTAATGTTTTATGATTCCAGGCTAACCGGACTAGAAATCTGTGCATGAAAAGGTTTTGAGTCAACATCAATTGGATTTATTTGAAAAAAAAAATCTAAGACACATTCAATCATTTCTTTGGTCATCAAAAATGTTCTCAGTAAATGCAACAAAGTGTTTTTTACTAGTTGATCAACCATCCAGTCATGTCTGGCCTAAGTAGAAAATGTAACAAACCCTTTGAGCAAATGATTCCCACCAATCGTTTATGACAATTGGCAAAGAGTCTTTTCATAATCACTATCGAGGAATTTTGTCCCTAAATTTTTTTAATTCAGCCAGATAGATGGATCTAAATCAGAACTTTATTTAGGACATTTAAATGTGTAATTTCTGGGGAACATTTTAGCAAATGATATGTTGGAACTTTCCCTATGGAAGCCATATGATCTGTGACCTTAACATTAGCAGTGAGGTCTGCAGAACTTTCTTCTGTTACTTCCTGAAAGAGCTAGAGAGTGTTGTTTGTTTTACTGGTGAACCTTCATATCATAAACCGTTGTTTGTATTATGTCAACTTATGGTTTTTTTAGACTTTTAGTCGACTTTAAGTTGTCAAAGTGATTATGGAGATCTTTAAGCAGCTATGAATGGTTAATGAATGGTTAATGAAATTTAAGTCAGCTTTCCAAACACTGTGATTAAGCTAAATTAATTTTGTAATTAACCATAAAGTAAATTACTTTATAACATTTGATTTAGATTGTTTTTTTTCCCATAAGAAATGACACTATAATTTGTGTGAGCTGAAAATGGATTTGTATGCAGTTTATCCCCTAAATATAAAACAGCAACATGATTTCAGACATTTTTTTCCCCAAAACTTATATGAAACATGTTTCCATGACACTTCTGTCCTTGATTTTATCTGAGGTTACAGTTCCTTGTAGACAGCCTTGATTTGACAAAGTGTGTGTTGCAAACAGTGCTGGGCTTCAGAAATTTGACACAGTTGTGATTGTATGGTGACCCCTGTTATTGGTCAAACACCAAATGTACCTTAATATACGTGAATACAATGAAAACTACATCTAGCTAACCTCCACAGCCTGCTTTATCTTTGCTTCTTTATCTTGCAGCCAATCAGCACCAAGGAAAATAAGCGGTGCTCCTAGATTGGCTGTTTTTCAAGCACAAGCCAGCAGCACAACAAACGGCACAGCACCAATCCCTTCACCTTCCCAAGCTCCATTTATCTAATATCTCAGATATGCTCTACAAAAGAGTTTCATGAATAAGCAGGTTTTCTGTGAAAACCAAGTCCGCAAATAGGAGAACCCTCAAAACTGAGTTGGTTTTGCAAAATCATTTAGTTTTTAGCAAATGAGTCCTAAAGTTGATATATTTTAGGTTAAAATGTAAAAGGGGATTAAATGCCATTGCTTCTTAGATCAGAATGTTTCAAAATAATCTTTTTTGTTCTCCTTCTCTAACCTGTAGAAACAAACTGTTCCAGGTGTTTAAGCTGCTCTTCACACATCCTCAAACCTTTTTCCCCACTGAGTTTTTTCTTAGCACTCAGGCTGAGGCTTTTTTTAACCAGTTAACTGTGAAACTCTTTGCCAAAACAACTGTTGAAACAGAGATTCCTCTTGCCTGAAGCCCTGCCCATGTATTTTTTTAAAGAAATTCGCAGCGCTCTGTATTTTATACATCAGTGGGGCGAAAAAAACAACACTTTTAATACATTCAAACCTCACATCATTGATTAATGTTCCCATTAGCTCTATTCACACACAGAGAGATAGATGCTCACAAGACTCTACAGACAGTTTAGCTGGGCTCTTTTCCCCAGATGCTGTTGACACGAGCTGTTCAGGATGGTAGATGTTCTGCTGGAGATGAAACTCCAGGGAAAAGACCTGGGGGAGCATCTATCCACGAGGCAGGACACTGCGATCGCCATGTTTTCTCTACACATGGCTATCTGATGACTGGTTTTCATGGATACTTGTATCATATGCAGCGGCTCTTATCAGCACACAAATGTGCTGGTTCATATTTGCTTATCTTTCAGACATTTTAATGGTGAACCCAGACGCAAGTAAAGGCTCTGGAAAGAGCTTCTAAAGAACAGCAGTGTAGGCTGGTGAATTCACACTCTAATAGTAGAGTTACTATCAAAACTCTACTATGTTGGGGATGTTAATTAAACTCTGACCAATAAAAAACCTGGGCCTGGATTTGTTTGAAGTGAACTCTGGTACAGTTTGAATGCATATATGATTGCCAAGCAACTGACCTTAGTCAGTCTTTCAGAAATAGTTTTATTGAATCAATACCATAAACTTTCAAAAAAGAATTCAGAAAACAGAAACATTAAAGACTGGGAAAATGTTCATTTATAGGCAGAAGGTGCAAAGAAATTAACATATTACTACTAATAATAATAATAATGATAAGGCTAGAACCTCATCTTACAACCTTTATTTAATTTATTGTCTTTAATTATTGAAATATAAAAAAGCACTATAAAGCAGTACATTCAATCCATCTATTAACTATTTATGACCTGTTGATCTCCAGAGGTCAACAGGTGAGAGGCGGGTTACACCCTGGAGACGCTGCCAGCCCATCACTACACAGACACACACAGGACGAACAGACATGCACACACACATTCATACCCAAAGGTCATTTAAAGAGACCGAACAACCCAACAGCCAGAGTCCCTGAAGAGAACATGGAAGATTCCAGCTGAAACAACCTGGACTGGGATTTAAACCCAGAACCTTCTGACTTAGAAAAAGAAGACAATGATCAGAAAAAGATGAGCTACGTGACAATGAACAGAAATATGTTGCTAATTCCCGAGTCTTCTGAATATTCTATGAACTGCACTAGAAAATATTTTAAGTAAAGTTTGTCTTGAATTAAGTAACAGAGTTGAAACCAGTTTCTTATACACACTGTAACTTTACACACACATTTCAATGTCTGAGATGAATTATGTTTTAGTGAAGATTATCAAAACTGTTTCCTATTTAAATATGCCTGAAAAATATAAAAAATTAATTTTTTATTTTCTTTGTTCATCTTGAACAGTTTCCATACAGATCCGTAGTAATTGGATTAATTACCTCATGAACATGTCTGACCTGGAGCATCTGTCCCTTTCCTCCTGACAGAACTGGAAATTATAACAATTTTATTCAGTTTTATTTTATCATCATGCTACAGTTTTCTTTTCTAAATCTGAAAAGATATTTCCTCTTGCAAATTTCCAAATAATTTTTTTGTCAATGGCTTCTTCCTTGCTGAGCTCATAACATACAGAAATCATTTCACTTTGGATAATAAGACAATCTAATGATGACACAGTTGTATCTTGTTTTTTTCCTGAGGTTGATAGATTTTACAGTTGACTCATTCATCTGTGAGACATACTGGCATCTAACTGTGTGTAGTTCTGCTTCAGGTTTTCACAACAATCCTGTTAAGACTTTGCTGTTCTGGTCTCACTCTTGTTTGCTCAGCACCACTTTAAACCGTCAAGATGGATGGAAGGTTTATTCAACACAAATGTTTGCAAACATGAAGTTCTTCAAAAATGTTCTGATTGGGAAATCAGACCACAATCATGTGCTTCTCTCCTCCAAACAGTATCATTTGAATCACCCTCACATCAACTTGTAACCTGTCTGTAACCTGTCTGTGAGGAGACTGAGGTCTCCTCACAGACCTCAGTCTGTGAGGAGCGTAACCAATACATCATGGAGAACATCTGTCTGAATTGGGCGAAATTAGCCTTAACTCTTCAATTGAAAACACAAAAAGTGTGAATTCTTCCTCCAACAATAAATACAGCTAATATTTTAACGAAACAAACATTAGAATGATATTTGCCTTAATTTCTGCAGTTATCTAACTTCTTGTTGGTCTATAGAATGTTTTCATGCATTTCCAGCAACAAAAATTATCATTTTCTTTTAAAACTGCATTTAGCAAAGTATAATGGATGGCTGTGCCCAAGACTGTTTCCGGGTAGAAAAGTTGCTGGACGCTTGTGGCATGACTTTCTATGAAACAAAAATAAAATAAATAGGTAATAACAGATTTTGTTTGTTTGTTTTGAATTTAACATTTTCCATTTAAGAAGATATAAACTGCTGGGCGCGACAATAAGATCCACTGCTGTGCTGTGTCATCCATTATATCCTGTTGAGTTCATTAAAATTCAATCAAATAAGCAATTTAAAATGTTGAGCCTCTCAGCAAACATTCAACTGACACAGAAAATCAGTATAAAATGCAACTTAGTTTATGGTCTTGATTTAAATTCCCAACTACATGGTTTTATATTCATTTAATTAACTGTCCGTTCTTTTGTACTTATGGTCTCATATTTGGTAGCTCAGTTTCTGACTTGCTGTAGAGAACAAAACCTTTCACCTCAACCCTTTTCTCTATAGATGTTACACTGAGTTCCTGTGAGACTGTTATGAGTTGAGGTGGAGGTGGTGAGAGTGAAAACAGGCAGGACCCAGATTGAGAGATGATGATGATTATTGGTTTAGTAGAAGCTCAAATCAGTCCAGTACAGGCGGCACGGCAGAGAACGTAAGCAAACAGCTTAAATCTGTAGCAACTTACACTAAAAGACTGACAAGAGCCAAGCTGACCAGAACTATACAGTTCAACTGGAAAGGCTAACAGACAGACTGATGCACAGTACACAACAGCAAAGACATACAACAAGGATCTGACAAAGAACAGAGACCACAGATGGGCTTAAATACACCGGGAGTAATCAGGGGAACTAGACACACCTGGGAAGCAATCAATAGGGAAGACAGGACAGGAACAGGACTAAACAGAAAACCTCAAAAATAACTACACAGAAAACACAGAACACAACAGAAACCTGCTTTGCTGCTGGAGAGGAGCTTCTGTGCCTCATAGGAATGTTTAAGGTTAAGAAGAACTTCACTTTAACAGGAAGAGCCTGGTATAGTGTGAGCAGCCAAATGATTACAGTCTACCATTAGCTACTCTAACTTTATGAAGAAAAAAGAAAAGTTTTAACCCTGTTAAAAGAGAAATCACGGTAAGATTTAATAAAACTTTACTTTTGATGACAGGCAGCAACAAATCCTGATCCAGTTGTCACGACAACGACATCCAAGTCTGCTCTTACCCAGATGAACCCATCGTCAAGGTGGTCCAAGATAAAGATAGTAACGAAGCAGGCGGGGGATGAATGCATCACAGCGATCGAGATCGTACCGCCGGTGGAGGGAGCGGAGAGGCGCTCCATCCCAATCAGCCGCCCCAGAACCGTGGCAAGAAAGTTTGCCAGTATCGCGAGAAGCCAAGTGAAGAGGAAAAGGCAGATGGCCGCCAGAGAAAAGAAAGTGAGTGTTTACACTGAGTAAGCATGTGGTGAAAACTGGATAGTGTTGCAGCAACATATTTCCATATACTGTATCCAAAAAACTATTTTTTTTACTTTCTGACTTTAAAACAAACTAAACTTTTACCATGTCATATGTATATTAAAAAAAAATTCCCTTCTCACCCTTCGGGGGGTGGTCTCTCTTTCATCCTCTGAGCTCAGGTCCTCTACCAGAGGCCTGGGAGCTTCAGGTTCTCCTCCAGTATCTTGGCTGTGCCTAGT
>CAEGAF010036983.1:0-15528 GCA_903067075.1 Micropoecilia bifurca | reverse complement strand
TTTTAGATACACTCCAGCTCACAAAAAGAGTTACAAGAATTGAATTTTGATGCTGCGGGGCTTAACATTTTTTTATCACATTATTTTGTGGTATGAGATCATTAAAATTTACTATAAGAATCTATTAATACATTTTTAAATTCATTGATGTTTATTGATACTTTTATAGAATAAAAAAGTATCAAAGGTGGAGAAAAATTGTAAAAACCAACAATTCAAACAATACGGTCAGCTTTGGACAACGATAGGATTGCTGAGGAAATTATCGTGATAAATCTTTGAACTATACAATAAATGCCCTCACCTGTGCTGGATCTGAACCACAGAAGCTTTATTTCCAAAGCTTTCCTGAGGGAAATTTGAGGGAGTGTAACCTCTCACATTTTTGTCCCACAAGATGTTTCAGTAAGTTTAAAATGGCAGTGTTAGTTTGTGCGTTGTCCCATGTCCAGTGATTATCATGTGACTGCCAGACAGAAAAGTCTTTGAAAGCCAGATTTTAAGCACTGATTTTTCCCTTTTAAGGTTAATTGTTTTACGCTTTTGATCAACTAATGGCCTGTTTGAGTTAACATGAAGTTGTTAATACTTAACATGGTCTTATTTCTTTTGTCTATTGCTCCTTTTCCTTCTTTTTCCATTTTGATGCTCTACTGACAAGCTGGTGAGAGTCCAGCACCCAGAAATGAGAGTAATTATAATTTCTTTACCTGTCTGAAACTTTTCAGCATCTTGTTCAGGAGTGTATTTCTCTATCTGGACAAGGCCCTCAGGCCCAGGTGCCACAATATTGTACCAAAGACCAACCATAAACATTCTACATTTTCTGCATTATTATTATTCTCTCTGAAAATAGTTTCTTGTCAATATCAGCATGAAAGTGCCTTTATTTCCCACCCAGAACTTGGGCTGAGGCAACACTGATGCCTTGCTGCCTAAAAGCTAACTAGCCAAACGTCAACAACAGAAAGCAAGACCACAGTCGTGGTCATTGTTAGTACTTGCTTGTGCTGCTTTGAGTTTCTCTCAGAATTTGATGCAAACATGTTTACCTTTACCTTTAAATGTCTAATACCCTTATCAGATCTGATCTTTAACATTTTTCAAACTCAGTTGTTCAGTTTGTGTTTCTGACTTGAAACTCAGAAACTGCCAGAAACTTCGCACCACTGACATCCAGAGCAATAGTGAGGATGTGCAAAATTAGGCTGTCATGCCATTGTTTGCCCAAAGGTTTGTGAAGTAAACATACATAATAAAATAAGAAGAGTTTTTAAAAATCTTCACTTCAAAATCACTTTATAAAAATTAAGAGGTGCAATCACAGCAAGAAAAACAAAACATACCACAAAAACATTTGTTTTGCAGTATAACTATTAATGTGGAGTGCCTGAATCTTTTATTATTATTATTTTGTAAATGGATACTAAATATTTTTTGAAGTCAGCTTCTATGAAGTTATCAGTAGCAATTCATTTACCTGAAGCAGAAACGCATCACATAGCAATGAGTTTGTAAAGTGCTGGAAGGCTAACAGCTAGCTACAGGCAAGCTGAGACTGTAATCATAGGATATGACGGCATAATAGGGAATATTAACCTTTCACACTTTTGTATAAGACAGTCACGTTTGTTGTTGAGACTGTAAGTGTTAAAGCCTGTGATGCTACGCTACAGTTATGCTAGATGACGATGCTAACTGGCTCACCAGCTTAAACCTGGGGTGTCTAAACCTTTAAAATTATTAAATTATGAATTAATAGTAACTAATAATTAGAATATTGAATATAATTATTTTTGTAACTTTAGGCATCGATGGATGCAATGAGGCAATTTATCCACTTGGACTCCCAATTAGCTGATTGGACAGATTGATTCAGCTTACAGCCTCAAGCAATGCATCTGCATGTAGTAATTCATGTGTGTTTGGCAGGAAAAGCAGCAGCAAAATTAACCACCTTCCTTTGTGAAACAACATCCTCTAAAAAATAGCCTGGTTAGTAGGAACACCTTCAGTTTCATGTTGATGAAATCAGCTAAAAAGGGGGATCCGTCTGACAAGCTGTTAGCTTTAAACCATCTCTAGGATTTCTATAAATTCACCAAAACCATATGACCTCCACCAACAGGTAATGGAACTATTGTTCTCAATGTAAAAAAAAAAAATCCTATTTATCCATTTAAAAACACAGGGTGCATTAAATTCATCTGCTGTGGCAGTAAGTCGTTGCCATGCCAACTGCAGTCCAGTGGGGGCCAAACCAACAGGTAATCTTTCTTTCCCACTCCCCGAGTTATCCAGTTTCCACAAACAAACGCTAGTTTCAATCTGAGTCCAGTCAGGCTGGAGGGATGTGTGTCTGCGGCGCGAGGCTCTGTTGTGTAGGTGCCGGTTGAGCCAAGATAACCAGACGGATTGGAGGAATGCCTTGGCTCGGTTGTGGGTTTACAGCTTTTTTTTCCCCCCTTCGAGTGCCATTGAGAAACCGGAGCGCTTTGATCGCGTTACGACTTCATTAAGGGTTTAGTTAGCTGTGGAATAATATTTGGAAGGGAGGAATGCTGCTCAGTGACAGGCCACACATAAATTAACATCATGGAGTAGTGCGCTTACGAGGCTAATGTGGTGAAATGAATTCATAGAACATGCTGCTGCCTGAGCGGCCGGGTGCCGCAGTGAGGTCGCAGGAACCGTCGTTGGTCCGGAGAATGAGGTCGGACTTTTCAGCCGGCAGAGGCTGTTTTGCCCTGGTTAGCATAAAACAGAAGCATTTTCTTTTGGGTCTAAAGTTGACGGAAAAGAAAAAGAACAAAAGAGGACGAAGTGAAGTCCCAGTGTTTCAATCGCCCTCCGCCTGGGGGTGGTCATCGCCGCTCTGTCAGGGCGCCTCGTCGATGCTGGCACCCATGCGCTTCTGGATGGTCACTCGGCGGATGGACGGCTTGGACGTCAGATCCGGCTTGGGTGGGAACTGCTCCGTCAGAATCCGCAGGATGGAGTCCATTTTCCGATCCATCTGATGAATCTGAGAGAGATGAAAGGAGAGAAATTTTAACTGGATTGTTCAACGCCAGATCAACACGCTAAACCAGAGTGAGCCGGCGACTTTGTGCTGCTGCAAAGTGGCTGCCGTCGCAATGACAGGGTAGTGAGAAACGTAATGACACGTCTCGCCATTGGCGTCTTACCTGGTAAAGCCACTCATTACAAAAAGCTGCTAAGGTATATGATGCATGAGTGGGTTGACAGACACACACACAAACACACACGCCAGCCGCTCTTTACGTGCTTGATAAACTGTAAACACAGGTGTGTCACCCGGCACACACACACATCTCCAAGAGTCTAACTACGGGGATGACTGGAGATAAAAGGCTGCGTCTCAACAGCTCAAGTAAACACCAGACCGGCTGGCAAAAAAAAGAATCACTCAGAGTTCAGTGTTTATGAACTTTAAGTAAGGTGACCTCTATCGTTTCTCTTATATTGTCACCTTCCTAATTTAAAGGTCTAAGTCATTTTTTGCCTAAGTCATTGTTTGGCAGAATACGCCTCAGGCCAGTTTTTTTTTTTAGGAAAGTGATGACATAATATGTTTAGTATGTTTTTTTTTATCTTTTGTTTTTTTAGAGTTTCAACATAAAAAGTTCAGTTGATGTGAAACTGTATGCAATAAAAAAAAGGTGCTCCAACCAAAACGTCAGATATTTAAATCAAGCGATTTTCCCTCGATCAGATGTTTTGTTGAATAAATATGGAAGATTGCATCATTTTATGTTGAGTTTTAAAACTTCAACCTCCATGAAATATCCTGGAGGATGATTTTTGTTTTTTTTTTTTAAATTGTTTTAAGAAAAAAAGAAATCAGAATCTGTCAGTATCTGAGTCGGACCTCAAACGAAACCTAAAAATTGGTATCGGCTATAAAAGAGTGAGCGATCTTCTATTTCTATATAAAATGTTCAAAACCACAGCGACTAAATCTGCTTGTCCTTCTCAGCTAGGACCCCTAACACAAGGCCATATTAAAATTAGCAATAGGCTTTCAAGAGTTTGTTTCCAACAATATAAATAATAGTCGTTCCCCGGTTACTCACCAGACTATTTCCTGGTTCCTTAAAGACAAATTAGTGCAAGTCAAAGATAAAATAACCCACTCTAACCTTCAGACGCAGAAATCCTTTTTAGGGATTTCATTGAACGAAGTGTTGTTAAACAAATTTTGAACAAAAACACCAACTAATCTCTAAAATTAAGATGCTACGTACAGAAATGTACTCTATAGAAGAGAACAAGTTTGGGTTTGGAAGCGACACCTGAGTCAAACAGACTCCGACGCAGACAGGCTGCCGAATGCAAAGTCGGATTGGAACTTTCCGGCACCTGCACTTTAATTTCCACCTCACTATAGCTTTAGATTATAGTGATTACAGCAACTCAGAGGTAGGAAGCAGAAATGACTTCGTTTCGCTTTGCGTTCTGCTGTGAACCGCAAATTAAGTAATCCAGAACGATAAGGCCTCAGGCCGTTCAAAGCGCTTCACAGTCTGGATGTCGTCCGCCTTTACAGAGCCGTCTATGATCTGTAATTTGCATTCTGTGCAAAGTATGGAAAATGTTTCTTTTTTTTCACCCAGTGTTTTGCATTTTGTCAAATTCAACGTCACACATGCATTAACTGGGATCCAGTGATACAGACTTCAAGAATTACCCTGAAGTGGAAGGAAAGTGATTCTTTGCATGGTTTTATAGATTGGTATTTATAAAAACCTTTGAAAGCTAATTTATATAGTAAATTGAAGTCTACAGTTAGTATGTAAATAATCAAAACAATGTGAAGTGGTCTGATTAAGAGATTATACAGATTTTTCCCCCCTCTGTTTTGTAAAAGTCTAACAATTGCTTGCGTTGGCTCTCTGGAAAATCTTGCTTCCTTTCTAAATAAAAAGCAAACATTGTCGACCCATAACAAACAAACGGTGCCAATGATGGTCTTTCCAAAATCACTCAAAACTAGGAGGATTGGGCAACTTTGAACATGATGGACAATTTGAATTTGTCCAACAGGTTTTGAACCACAAGGCATTAATCTCTAAATTTAGGATAACAACTAAAACCAAAAACCTTTAAGTTTGTGTCTAAGATCAGACATGATTAGCAATAGGTGCACACATCCACCTTAAGCTATAAATAAAAACGTCCAAAACGTCTATTCCACGCACGTTTCTAACTACAAAGAGCTTCAGAGCTGAAGAATTGCTTTGTACTCGTCGACTTATCCTCCAACAACTACTTACAGGTTCCAACCAACAACCTGTGACGACTGCAATGGCTTCCAAAACCTGAGGAAAGTGATAAGAATGGCTCTTTGTGAATCAAAGCCTCGACATTAAAGCACATCAAAGGAGCCCAACATCTGACACGCGGAGCTGAATGGACAGATTCAGACTCCTGTCCTCTTACAAAACGCTGATATGGGCTCCGGCCGGACCGAGCGCCTCCTGGCAGCACTCAGTCAGACAGTTAACGGAGATTTCATTGGCTTTAGGGTTCGTTTGTTCCGTCTCCTCGTCTTTTACTGTGTGCGCGCCTGATGGCTCGGACGTTTTTATGGCAGAGGGGGACGTTTAGCAGCTATTCTCCCTGTGGAGGTCTGAGCTGTAATGAGGAGGACGGTATAAATCACAAATGTTGAGGATGTTCGCAAAACGTCAGAGAAGGAATCAGAGTTTAAGTGAGATCATAACGGAGAACCTTTTGATTTACGTTATCTAAGGCATCTTTGATGTGGATCAGAGCCAAAATACATTAAATATCTGTTGTCGTTGCCGTTGTTGTGTCAACCTTGTGGACCATTCAGGTGTTCTGATTCTGAAACTGGTCTAGTCTGGTCTGTGTCCCCGGAATCAGAATCAGACACAGAAAAGCAGCTTTCAGCTTCTAGGCTGTAATCTGGAGCAAAAGTCCAGAAAACTGCAAAACTGCTGAAACACTGAGTTGCTTTAAATTATAGTTAAAACCCCACTGGTTTAGAGTTGCCTTTGATTTGTAGGACACAAGGAAGTTAAAAAAAAACTTCAAATGAAGAAAAGAAAATAACTGAGAAAATAAAAATGTATAGAAGATTACTATAGTCAAAATACTACAAGAATGAACTCGTACAAGAATAAAGTCATGTGAATAAAGTAAAATAAAAATACAAGATGAAAGCCATAATATTACAAGAATAAAGATGTTATACAAGAATAAATTCATACTATTATGAGAATAGTCTTATGGGAATAAAGTATAAAGCTGGAATATTGCCATTTCATTCTCATATTATTATGGGTAAAGTAATAAAAATATGATGACTTTATTCTTGTATTTTATTACTTTATTCACGTAATACTATGACTTATTCGCAAAATATTACGACTTTATTCTCATAATTTCATTTGTCGCAAATTTTTTGTAAGTGTGGCCGTAATGCTTCGTCGTATTTGTAAGTAGAAGACATTTGATGAACTCTGTGATATTTTTATGGTGTAAAAACATCACACAACTGTATCACTGCTGAAATGCTCTATAGTCCATATAGTGATAAACTTGACTTGCCATCCCTGTGGCACCAAACAGGAGAAAAACGGCTCTGCTGATCGCCGCTACAGCCAGCACAACGTGAGCACAATGTGCCGCCTCTTTTCCGACTCTTTCAGCCAGAGGTTTGAATTTTCAGCTCGTACAGATTTCTTCTTTCTTCCACCCGTCTGAGAATGAACTGTGACCTAAATAGTTGTGCAAAGCAGACAAAGCACGTGCCAGATCCCAGATGAAGATTACAGATAAATAAGAAATCATAAACATCTTGCATGGGCACAACTCCACCGAGTTATCAGGCTTCTCGCTGGAGTCTGAAATGGAGCAGGGGAGAAAAAAGCCCCCAAAAAACCCACTAAATTACACAACGGCGTTGCGATAACACGATTTACTTATCAGGATTTACATCTGAGGCTTTGGCCGGTGACAGAGCCCTGAAAGAACACTGAGGTTGTGAACCTGCATCGACATGTTGTCTGTGATTTTCACGCTGTGTGGTATATAATTAGATTTCCCTTCACTTTACCACAGTGATTGAAAACAAGAGAAGCGTAAAAGGGTGGAGTATTTTTTTTATAGCTTGTTTCTGTTTGATTTATTCAGATATTTATTGATAATTCCTCATTCACACAATGCAGTGCTCTCACTGCAAAGTAAACATCTTCCTCGTGACGCCCAGGTCAGAGTTTCTAAGTACTTTAATTAGAAGATTTCAGACTTTTTCAGATTCATATTTGTAGAAAATATTTCTACGCTGCTCAGACGGTTAGTAAGCCACTTGCAAAAACCACAGACTAAAAAACGACGGATAAATTTGGGAAACTTTGGCTGCATTCACACCGGTCCTCTTTAGTCGCTTTCATCAAACTCTCGTCTATTGGCCTAGGAGGGTTTTTGTGTCGTTTCCTCCAGTGGTTCTTGGTGCAGCGCCACCACAGGCGAGGAGGCGAACAAGTTTTTCAATAGTTTGGTTTGTTTCCACTGTGCAGTGTGAAGGCGAACCGGAGCAGCTGAAAATGTAACAAATGTTGCAATTTTGATCCCCAGTCAAACAGAGTTTACCGGATTATCAGACTACAGATTATTTAGTAGACAGCAGGACAGGGAATACAAATATCTATCCACTCTCAACTTTCCTTTTCCATGCATAAACACTTTCTGAGATGGACATATTAGACTGACTCATACAGCTGGAACCAGATATTTACATACACCGAATAAAATGATATTCACATTTTGTTCCTCACTGTCTGAAGTTAAACCAGACCAAAAAAAACATCTCGTGTGTTAGGTTAGTTAGAATTACCAAAATTGTGAGAAGCTTGTGAAAAGGTAAAAAAAAAAATTAAAAATAAAATAAAATAGAGGTTCATGACAGGTTTTCTGGTATTTATCTAACTGAAATTATTTTCTGTGATTCTATGTAGTAGGTTGTTGGGACAACTCTCTAACATACTCTCTCACTTTTTTTTTTCTCTGTGTTGTCATTTTTACTTTCATTTCCTACTTAAAAAAAGAGCATGAAAATACTCTCATTACAGCAAAAGAAAATATGTATCCTAGAATGGAATAAAGTTAGTTGTAAATAACTAATCCCACCTGTTCACACCAATAACTTAGGACCTGAGTGGATTTGAACCCTACAATAGTTTAGTCTTTCTTTTCTGCAGTAACAAAAGAGTCAAAGATGTTTGTCATCCTTATAACTTATTTATTTTTTCATTTTAGTTCAGATGTAAAAGAAGCTGTGACAAAATATTATCATCCTGATCAAACAGAGCTGAATCTCTACTGCATGTAAAGTTGATGCTAGAACGTGGCAGTGTGTCTGCCAGCACAATTACAACAAGAGCTGAAACGATTTATCGGATTAATCGTGATTAATTGAATATTGAAATAATGGTCACCTAATTTAATAATTGCCAACAGACTCAAAACCAAGACATTTGCTGTAAAAAATATATATATTCAGAGAAGAAGTTGAGCCAGAACCGTAGAATACATTTAATTACATTAACATAAACATTGTTGTCTGTAAAAATGTTTTAGCCAAAACTCTTCCAATGGCATCATGAGCAATAAAATTTTTATTTTCTTATTTAAAAGATGCACAGACATAATTCAGTTCCCTTTCTAGTGTATTTTGATTACTATATAAGAAAGTCTAAAGTGGTTAAACAAAAAAATGAGTATATTCCCTGATTAATCAATTAACAATCAATTAATCGATTAGTAAAATAACCGTTAGTTGCTGCTCTAATTGAATGTGACACTGAATTTAGTTCCAGTTATTTAAAAGGAATCATCAGGAGCTCAACCAACCAGACGTCTTCCTTCACATCTAATCGATTTTCCCAGTAAACGAATGAACTGAAATCAAAGGTTGGATGACAAAGTTTTGGAAGTGACGCTAAGCTTTGCCCATCTTTTCTCATTGAATATTTCTCTGATGCGTCTGAGTGACACACTGCGTTGAGGTGCGACCCGGTGACAGGTGACGCTCCAGCTGTCCTCTGACCACAGGCAGCACATGGGACGGTCAAAAACATGGCCGCTCAGCTGCAGGGGGTTTCCCTGTCCAACAGCTCAGCTCCACAAACACATGCAGATTAAACCTTTGGTGATGTTCCTTTAACAAGTTGGAAGTGTTTAGAGAACAACTGATCAGTTCTTTAATTTGCTTAGTGTCATCTCTAGACTTGTAGACAATAACTAAATATGGGTGCTGCTCGGTTGTTCAGATGCTTAAATAGGCCTATCTTGGTTTCTGTACATGACGTGTTTCTAATTTAATAAACAAGCTTTTAAATAAGTTATGAAAAATAACATTTCTTTTGAATCCCCATAGAGGTTTTCACATTCCCCCCCCCCACACACACACACCACAAACTGAAATTTCCAGTATACTGCAGTGGGAGTCTATGGGACAGAGCAACAGAAAGTAGGGCATAAATGTGAAATGGAAGGAAAAATATTAAATAGTTTTCCACATTTTCTCCCAATAAATCGTAATTATGAGCTCGAAAGTCAAAATTATGACTTAGCAAGTCGAAAATTATGACTTTGAAACTCAAAATGACGACTTGGAGTCTCGTAATTATGACTTGGAAAGCCGGAATTATAATTTTACATCTACAACATTATGACTTTGAAAGTCGAAATTATGACTCCTTGCTGGCTTTTACCCTTTTCTTCATGGAAATGGGCTTCAATGCAATATACATTGGAAAATGTGCATTTGTTTCAAGCCTCTATTAAAACGACACCCCTAAAAAAAATCCAGTGAAACTTGTTATTTCATTAGGCAATGTCTTAATTCTGTTATTGTATTCTAGTAGGTCTTTTATGATCAATATTAAGGAATAATTTATTTAAAACAAGCTCCTGTGTCGATCTGAAAAGCTATTTGTAGTTTTATTTCAAGAGAATTGAGATATCTGCAAAAGAAATGAGACAAAAAAAATACTTGGTAAGATTTTATGATTTTAGAGTGAAAATGTGCTACCAGTGAAAGCTGGTTCAGCCAAACATTTACTCATCAGACTAAAAACACAATCATATGCATAATTTTGCTTCATTCCCCAAAATCGGCCTTGAAGCGTTTGAGGTGAACATTTTAGTTTTTCAGTCAAAAAGCCGTGAAACGTGAACTGCCACAGCGCGGGTTACCACATAAGAGTCGGATACTTCTAGAAAACACCAAACATCTTTAGTAGTTTGATCTTTAATCAGGAATTTATGTGCTTTCCGGTCTCCACGAGGACTTGTGGAGACACGGAGACAAGCGGTGGGGACAACAGAAAGCTCCTGTTCACACAGGAACTCCCTTCCTGAACCACCTTCCTGCTCTCCCCTGGGGGACGCGCCGTCTGCTATCTGCTGCTGTGCGAGCACACACGCAGATAAACAGGGCCGAATATAATACACGCACACAAACACGGCTAGCTTCTCCTCATCTTATTGTCACGTAGCAAACAACAAACAAAGCCTGAGAAACAAAGACCTTTGTCCCTCGTTGGGGACTCCAACCGCAGGTCCAAGTTCTCAGACGGTCTGCGACTGAAAAGCCTGCATGCCCATACGCTCTGCGCTGTAAACGGCTGACATTGTTTTGCCCAAAGCTGAACCAGCCAGTCTGATTACACCGAACGTGTTGACATAAACCTGACTCACGATAAGGTGCGATATATCCAGGCTGTGGCTGCAGGGCACCTTTTCTGAGACGTGGCGTTGCATCCAGACGTCTCCAAATAGGAATCTCTTGCAAAACATTGGGGAAATTAAATACTGTGAATGTGTGTTTTCTTCTTTTTCTTTTCCTAACACACACCCTGCTGTTATTTTGAGTACAACAACTCCATACATAGGTTACTTGCTTTTGCTTTTTTGACATTTAGACATTTCAGGCCACCGTAGCATACAAATAGCATTTATTTTGCACGAAAAAAAGTTACCCAAACCAACTTTGGTCCAATTGTTTGTAGGGTTAGGTATTGTTAGGGTTAACATCAGTTAATTTATTTTATTTCATTTGTTTTCTTGGTCCCATTAATTACGTTGAGTCATCCAGATCTTGAAGTAGCAAAGTAGTCCAAGACCATCACACTGCCACCACCGTGCTTGACTGTCCAAACGGTTTCCACTTTGACCTCTAAATCCACAGGATATATTCCTAAACTGTGGGTGTCATTAGGCTATTTTGCAAAATTGAGAGATACTTTGTATTCTTTTTTGGGTAGAGGGATTGAAACATCCAATGAACAGCTTATTTTTTATTTTTTTAGATATAAACAACGCTCACCTGACCTGAGGCTGATGAACCCTGCAACACTTTCCTTGTTGCTCTGGGTTGCTTTGTGACTTCCTGGATTAGGCACTATTGCTCTCTTAGGGTAATTCTGGTAGGCAAAAACAAAAACAAGTCCTGGGAGTGTCCACCATTGATCCTTGTTTACTCTGTTTGTGGTTACTGACGCTCATTGTGGTTTTGGTGTTTAATTTCTTTTCACCACAGCTTGATACTTTGGCTTTAAAGAGCTTCCGGCCTCCTTCATGTTGTCAGCGAGGTTCTGTCTTGATTTACTAAAATGGGCAAATACCTTTTTTTATCATTATGTTTTTTTAGCATAAGGTCACATCAGCTTTGTTACATTAGTAGATAAAATCAACAGATTTGTTTTATTTACTCATTTTTCCTTTAGAATAGAATAGAATAGAAGTACTTGATTCATCCCAGCCGGGAAATTACTGTGCAGTAGCAGCATATACAAAAACACACAGATGAAGTTACCAATAAAAATAAAAATATAAAATACAATAAAAATGTAGAATGTAAGATGTAAGGTTCAGAACATAATAATAAATAATAATCTATATGTTAATAATCTATAAAAAATGTACAATAGTGCTATGTGAACAATCTGTGTAATGGTGACTTAACTATTGTTATATAAAGTGATGGAATGTGGCAGGAAAGATCTCCTGTATCTGTCCTTACGACAACGGAGTTGAAGCAGATATACGAAAGTAGATTTAAATCAATTTGTAAAGGAGGAAAAATATTTACAGGTCTGTAAAACGTATGAAGCTTGAAAAAAAAAATTTTTTTTTCTTCCCCCCTCCTCTTTACTAAAGTTAAAAATCTTTGCTGAAGCGTTTCTGTGCTTCCCAAGTCGACCTTTCCACATTCAGCGACTCACACTGCCATCTGTTGGCAGTGTGAGTCGCTTTGGAGAAAGGCTCAAAATCTGCAATCGCTGCATTCTTCCTGCCGTGCCAAACTCTACCATCGTATGATTCTTTGACAAATGGAGACATGACACGCAAGAGGGATACGAGATCCTGGATGGAGCAGAATGAGGGAGCGTGTGGTAGCACTGACAGCCGTAATTAGGTGTTGCAAAGCGGTGCGGCTCGTTCGAGAAGCGAAAACAAGCCTTGGACACGGTGCACAGAGATGTCTCGACTGAATACAAAAATGTTTTTTTTTCTTTTTTTTTCTTCACGTAGCACACAGGCAATAATAGAAACCGTAACTCATAATGTGATATTTGCCTCCTCCTCTCCTTGTTCTCTCTCTTTTCTCTCTGACAGTCTTGAAGGGATTCTGGGAACAATGTGGTGGGAAAAAAAAAGAAACAAAAAAAAAGAGGAGATAAGCATTGATAAAAACACAAGGACGGTAGAAGAGAAAAAAGAAAAGCGTACCAGCGTTAGCAGTGCATTGCAAACTGTGCCTGTCCAGGTCACGACTTTTTTTTCCCTCAACATAAACAAGATTCTCGTCACTGAAATCCTCATGTTGGCACGAGACAATAGAGCCTGAGCAAAAAGAGAGATAAGACAAGACAGAAGCCATTGTACAGATCAGCGCCGTCTCATGCTGTAAGAAATCTGTAATGCGTTTTTCCACCACAGTAACCTTACAAGGCCTGTGGTTTTAACCCTTTTATCACCAGACGCCTTCACAGCAACGCAGTTTTGTTCTGCCAAACGTTAGCTTTTATTCTTTTAGTCGAACAAATTAAGTGACATATTGTTGATTTCCTATGGAAATAACTTTCTTCTAAAGCCAAGTCATGGATTTTGTTTTCCTGTTAGTATATATACCATCTTCCTCCTTATATATTACAGAAACATAATGTTTTTTTTAATGGAAATAATTTGGGAGTAAATTCCAAAGCTGTAGTTCTTTTAATGGAAAAATTTGAGAGTAAATTCCAAAGCTTTAGTTCTATGCTAGGCTATTTCTTTGCACTTTTAACACACGCGCTTTCTTAGCTACACGTTGCTACTAGAGGTTGGACATCATTTTACCTTCAGTATGTTTAATGGCAGCCTGGTAAGAACTGGCTCCTTGCTTCCTGGAGGCGTGGACTCTGATAAAGTTTTACATTTTACCCAATCACTAACATATGGCCAGTTTGATGCTATGAAGCTTACCAGAAATGACCTTTTATGTAAAGAAAAACATCCTGATGTTAATTGAATATTTGGAAGCGTAGCCAACACAGACTGAACAGCTTCGTTCACTTCCTCCGCTGCCATTGCTGAAACTACAAGTATACTACAAGCTTAAAACAAAGCAGAAAATCCATGTCATTGTTCACAACTTCTTCTGTTTGCTGATTGGCCTGTTAGAAAATAGGAATCCAAGTGAATGGGGAAAAAGCCCAGATGGAGCAATAAAGGGAGATGAGAATGGCGTAGTTGGCGAAGGCCAAGTTAGTTTTGTGATATAATCTGGCATTACAAAACCACACAAGCTGTCTTTCCATTGACAATAAAATAGCGCAAATTGGAATTCCGAAAATAAATTTGCTACATGGAAACACGGAAATTAAAAAAAAAATTCCCGATTTTCAACCTGATGGTTTTTCGGCTATATCTAAATATACAATCAAAATAAAATAAATCTAAATAACAAAATAAAACAAATAAAAATAAATTGAAATTTCTTATTTAGTGGAAACACCGCAATTGCAAAATTATGATTTTTCGACATCAACAGATAATCAACAAAGTTTTGCACATATTTGTAATGGGAATAAAGCTGCAGTTGCTGCAGATTTGTCAGCTGTACAACCATGAGAATCTCCCTACATACCCAGGGGGCTGGGTATGTAGATTGGACGACTGTGGAGGCAATAGAACACTGAACACATTGCCACACCCAAGAAATCAGTTTCGTGTTGCCGAAAAAATTCTGACCCTATCATCTTAATATTGTGAATGTTGGTGCTGGAATCCAGACTTGTTCCTCATGGGAACATTTTCCCAGTCTGTCGTCTAATTTTGGTGAGCAATGTGTGAATTCCAACCTTGGCTTCCTGTTCTTAGCCAACCAGAGTGCCCGCCCGTGTTGCTGCTGGAAGGCTTGACGCCTTGTGAGATGGTGTCTTCCTCCACTCTGGGCTGTTATGAGTAGTTATTTGCTCCATCATCTCTAATCAGTCTGCACAGTCTCGTCTCTCATCTGACATCAACTTTTCGTCCACACCTTTACCGCTCATTGGGTGTTTTCTCTGAGAACCTAAATGATGGTTATAAATGACGAACAGTTTCAGCTGAATAGACGGTTGAGAAAATTGAGAAAAAACAAGTAATGGTAGTGATATGCCTATGAAAGCGGACAGTGAGTTGGTTGATTGCTTGGCTATTCTATGGAGAACATAGAGAGTAAAGGTACGAAACGAGTCACATGTGAATGAGTTTGTTTGTGCCACAAGTCGTTAAAAAAAAGCTCGGTTCGCCCTGATTGGCCTACCACTTTCTGCCACCGACTTTTTTGTAGTTTGAGCCCGTGGCAACATCCACTTGTTGACCATGTGATGCGAAAAAAGTGCTTCCGTTGCAGCTTTGAGAAATAAACCACTTTCAATATGGCCAAAAATCTAGATTCATTTTCAAAATGTCAAATTGCGCCATAAGATGGTCAATAGAAACGCATGTAGTGTAATCCTTATCATTAAATTTTAAGTAGCTGTTTAGATTTTACTTCTACATTACATGAGTCACTTACTAACACATTGGACTAAGTGGTAGGAAGCTGGTTCTGTTCTGTTGCTTTAACATAACAAACCACAACTTTTTATTATGTTGTATTGTAACTTGTCAGATAATGGGCCATTTGCGAGGAGTTCTTGCTGGACTTCCAGTATCTGTCATCAGTGGTTGTAATCTCCATTGCATGAGTTATAATCATCTGTTAGTAAAACTGTTAGAAAGGTTGTGTTAAAAAACACAACAAACTAAAAATGCTGACGGATCAGTGTGGAGAACAAAAGGCTGCAAACACATTTTGCTCAAAGAAGCAAATAGTTTCAGGTCATATGATGCTGGATTTAGACTCCCTATCTGCCCTTTGTGACTCAAACACACACACACACACACACACACACACACACACACACACACACACACACACACACACACACACACACACACACA
>CAEGAF010036982.1:0-25185 GCA_903067075.1 Micropoecilia bifurca | reverse complement strand
TATTAAAAAGGGTAGAATATGTACTGTATGCATTACCGTGCTTTTCAGATTTGTGTTTAGTAAAGAAAAATAGTAAAGACCAAGGAACACAGCATCCCTTTTCCCCCTATTTCACAGTATGTGCTACTTTGTGCTGGTCTATGAGGTACAACTTTAATAATTGCACTGAAATTGGTTGTGCAATTTGAAAAAAATGTAAAAAAAAAAAAAATCAGGATACATTTAAACTTTTGCAAGATAGTGTAAAAAAACAGGAAAGGTAAATGCACTTTTGATCAGCTATTTAAAGAAGATCAATCAGCTTAAACCGAAAGAATATTCTCAAGTATTTGAGGCTGGAAGGACTCATGTCATAACCCTAATCTTTAGTCCCTCACACAGAATAAAGTCAGGATTCTGGCTTAGCCATTCCAAAAAGTTAACAGTACCACCAGTGGGACATAAATATTAGTGGAATAAAAAAAATTACATCTCCTTTGGCTGTGACAAACTTTAGACTTAGCTGTATTCTTTGTCTCTTACAGATTAGTGTTGAGAGCCTCGGAGAGGAAACGTCCAGCCAAAGAGTGATAGTCAACGCCAGCAAACTGCTGATTGAAGAAACGTGGGTGACCTGAAATTATTATGAAACACTCCCATCAGAATTAAAAACATTTTTTTAAAAATGATTAACACTTTGGATCATCTCTGCCAGGTCTTACTTGTCTTAATGCTGTACTTGGCGACATCTCGTACTCTCTGCAGGAGGTTTTCCTGCGGCTCTCCCTTCTCTCTCAGCTCCAGATCCAGCAGCCGGGCCAACTCCTCCGGCTCCCTCCATTCACACACCTGCGCCAGGCGTACACAGATTATGGCTGTTAGTTCAGAAAACCGTTTGTAATCCAACAGTTTGTATTTCTGGTGCTTTAATCTTCAGAGACCTTCTCCTTGACATCCGTGCCTTTGCAGAGCACTTCCTCCACAATGATTTTGAAGGCTTCATGAAGGAAGAGTTGTCCGTCTGCGTGGTTGATCAGAGGATCGGTCAGGTCGCCAGTGGTTGGTTCCATTAGCTATCGGTCTGCTGCTGTTAGAAGAGTTTACAAAGGAAGACGTATTGAGAGAGCTGCCAAACCTCTGCAACTTTTATAGATTGCAGTAACAGAAAGAGAGCAGAAACATTCAACAAACCAAAGGTGAGAACAATGTAGGAGGGACTCAACCTTTGACCCATAGTGGAAGTTAATTAATGATGTCTGAGAATAGACTGGAGAGGGGGGCAAACGGCAGAGTGTAGTGACTTTTTACATGTCTGCCGCACAAATAGGTATATTTTAATTTAATAGTTTTAATTGATTCTCTTGTTTGCAACAAAATATGATTGATAATATGTCAGATAACATGTCAGATTAAAAAATATGTTTTTGTTTTACTTTGTTCATGTTCTGATTGAAAAGAAAGTCAATTGAATTCCACTTATGGATCTGGAATTAATGAAATTTTAAGATTGTGCAATGCTGTAGCTGCTTATTGGAAGTCCTGGGAAAGATGTCTTCAAATAAATTCATTAATACTTATTGTGAGAACAATTATTCAGTTAGTTAGAAATCATATATATATATATATATATATATATATATATATATTTCAAAATCACTAGTTCTCTGTTACATATCACACAATTGAAGCATATTTTCTTATTTCTCTTTACAAAGCCATTTGAGATCTTATTTTGAGCTTCTGTAGTCGAAGCTCAAAAAACTAAGGCTGATCTAGAGTCTCTTCCAAGCATTTCTAAGTTGATTTGGCCGAATTTTTGTAATGTTGAAGGACCAATCGTGATCCATTTTCAGTTTACTGGTAGAGTAATGTGTATTTATTTTTCCTGATATTTCAATGAGCCAGCAAATTTTGGAGGGAAAGATGTCGGCCCATAGCATCACAGATCCTCCACTGTGCTTACCACAGTGGGCATCGGGTGAATTTCTTTACTTATTCAGCTGGACTGTATTTGGCAGAAAATCTCAATGTTTGCCTCTTGCTACCAAATCAGAGTTCCAGTCAAAATCTGTTACATTTAACTTCTGATAAACCAGGCCTTCTTAAAGTCACCACTCATAAACAGCCAGTAGGTATGTAGACAGTCGAAACTATAAAGGTGTCAAATTTTACTTGTATAGCACATTTCAGCAGCAAGGCATTTCAAAGTGCTTTACATCATAACAAACAAAGCAACACGAAGACATATAACAATCAACAATCAGAACATTACATTAAGTCAGGGGTGTCCAAAGTCGGCCCTCGAGGGTCGGCACCCTGCATATTTTAGTTCTCTCCCTAGTAACAACCTCCTCAGCAAGTCAATGTTCTCCTTAGGCCTCTAATGAGCCATCATGCAAGGCAGGTGTGCTAAATCAGGGAGAGAACTAAAACATGCAGGATGCCGACCCTCCAGGACCGACTTTGGACACCCCTGCTAAAGTCAAGTGCCATCATGATATTAGTGTTTACATTTCAAATACAGCTCTAACCAGTTGGGTTTTTAGTCGAGATTTAAAGGCACTCAGTGTTTCAGCTGTGTTTCAGTTTTCTTGAAGTTTGTTCCAGATTTGTGGTGTAACACCATTATATTTTTGAGAATTTTTTTTCTCACTGAATATATTTCAAGTGAATCATTTAACATATTTTCCTTGTTAGATACATGTAAAAGAACTTGTGAAGAACGACCAGTAATTTTCTGAGCATAAGTGAATTACGGAGAGACTACAGATTTATTAAATCGTGATTTTAAATCCTGAAAAAAAAAACAGAAACAAAAAGAAATGTAATACAAAAGTATTAAAAAGTAGAGACAAATCGTTACATAAAAGTCTATTATTTTGTTTTTTGTGGTAAGAAACCCACTCATCCCTGGGAAAAAAAAAACACATTTTCTTTAAAGGTGCTCAGGCTCTAACCCTAAGACCTCAGTCAGTCTCCAGTAGACATTCGATGCTCTCCGGAGGAACTCCTAAGTCTTCCTGACTGAGGAGGGAGTGCAGGTTAGCGGCTGTGGCGTCTGCCTTCTTCTGATTGCTCCAGTAGATGAGCATGGCAAAGACTCGCTCCACATAGGTTCTTTTCTCCTCTTCAATCTGCTCCAATTTCACATTCTTGATGCCCAGACCCTGTATACCGATCTGCCTCCAATTACTGCCAAGGCCCTTAGCCACAATCATCAGCTGCTTCTCTGTCACTCTGCCACAGCCTGTGAAGCAATAACCAGCAGAGCAGCAGATGTTGCTTAAGATGGTTTGACTGTGAGAGGGAAAACATTTCACTGGACAGGGACTCACCTTTGCAGAGGGCCTTTTTAGCTGGCGTGGGACCTTGTAATCCAGATTCTTCAACTTGAAAAGGAAAAGATATGCTCATATTTGGCATCTTACAAACATTTACCGGTAAGACTCTTGAAAATGCAGGAGCTTTTTCTTTGTACCTGATAACGGTGTTTTCACACGCAGATCTTTAACAAAATCAAGCTTGGGAAATGTCTCCTGCATGTCTTTATCCTTCAGCAGGTCCAACATTCCTTGGGCTGCTTCGGTTCCTCTCCGGATGACATGATCCAAAAGCTCTTGCACCTTTTCACTGGGAACTCGACACGACTGAATCTTCTCGTAGCCCTGATCTGACACCAGATAGCGGGAA
The DNA here is from genome assembly GCA_903067075.1 of Micropoecilia bifurca. Classification (NCBI taxonomy): domain Eukaryota; kingdom Metazoa; phylum Chordata; class Actinopteri; order Cyprinodontiformes; family Poeciliidae; genus Micropoecilia; species Micropoecilia bifurca. Next base: position 21,516 of record CAEGAF010036982.1, on the reverse strand, counting down.
TGCGCACGCTGCACAACAAAATCTGCGTCCGCTCTGAGAATCTCTATCAATGTCGCCTTCTGGCCTTTAAGCAGATTAACTACATCTGCAGCTTCTCCAGCCATGGCTGATCGATCCAGTGGGTAACCAATGGAAGACATGCAACAAGATAAGATTATTAACAAAACAAATGTCAGTTTTAAAGGTTTTTTTTTAATGTAGGTGTGGTGAAAATGTTTAGAATGTTTTAAAGGGGATTGGAAATACTGACTTAAAGTTGACTCAGGATAGATTTGTGGAGCAAATGCTGCAAAATGAGGTCCAAACTGGCAAAGTTACTGTTTATTTGTTTAACCAGAAACTATAAAAGCTCCAAGAGTTTGTAAAAACTGAGCTATAAGAATACTTTTAATGAAATGACAACTGCTGTCATTTCTTCATGAGTTTATCCCACATGTACAACCTGGAACACCAAATGTACTAAATACAATCTTTCCAACATAACACTGCATTTTCTTTTGAACAACCGATGCATTTACAGCACTGATTAGCTTTCAATTAGATGATGGATTAAAGTTTAGTTTGTGATTTGTAAAACCTTTAATTTGTGAAAACCCAAATATGCCATCACTCAAATCTTGATTGGATTTTTCTACACAGGTTGTGTAGTTTTTACAGCCCACTTTAATTACTGCATTGAATTATTTTCCAATGTAACGAGACCTTAAAAGATCTTTACCTTTTTCTTGATGCTCACTTCTGGATCAACACATCCTCAGTACCAGAAATTAATTGATTATTTTTAATTAATTTTTGTATATATCTTTTTAATCCTTGCTGAAGAAGTTCAACGAATGGCTGTGCCTCTGTCTGCTGTCAAGTAAAAGGATGCCAGATGTTTTTGGTCCTAATTACTACATTAAAATAAATAAATAAAAAGAAGAACCTCACACAAATAATACAAAGGAAACTACTGTGTTGTAACATTTTTAATTGAAGATTTATATCTGAAAAAATCCTTTTAAAAAATAGGTTTAGGGTAAATGATCAGCTTACCGCAGGGCCAAATCTGTACCATTCTTGAGTTGCAGCCAAGGGGCCACAAAAATTTATCCCAAAGGCCACAAAAGGCCCACTAACCGCACTTTATACAACCCTAGTGCAGAATAACTGTCCAGGTCTGAACTACACAGGTGATAATAGTTTTCAAGCTGGTTTTTTGTTGTAAAATAACAAATTCAGCAGCAGTTCCACATATTGCTAAGTGTATTTTATATAATCTGACAGTGTGAAATATTACAGTCCAGGTTTGAATGTTACAACCCCCCGAAAGCAAAGGAGCAACAAACAGCGTTAAACCCCCCCGTTGGTGAGTTTTCAAAAATGTAATAAACGAATCACAAACCACAAACTGTTTAATATATTCTTCATTGACATAACACGTCAAAACGTTACAAGGGTTTTAAACAAAGTCAAAGGTAATAGCGGAGTGGCCACTTTTCTCATGCACAGAATCTGAAACAGGAAGTGAAAGCTTCGGGCTTTAAGAATGTTTTATATGCATAAATAACATGCGCCGAGCCATTTCTCTCTCCAAAAGGAATCATGACAATAAGCAATAAACAACGCGTATCTAAAAATCTTCCTATTATTTACCTCAACAACAGCTTCTGCCAAAGTTGGAGGGATATTAGGACCTAACTTTTCGCTCTCTTTTTTTCCCTTCTTCTTCTTCGTATTCTTCTTTGATCTCACAGGCGGTTGGCAAACAGCTGAAAGTGAACATTACCGCCACCTTCTGACTTAGAATGGGAACCAGCATGGAAACCTTTTATTCTACTGAAAAGTTGTCTTTTAAAAAAAAAAAAAAAAGAAAAAAAAACTTATAAAACACCGTACTTCAAATATGAAATATAGTTCGGACGAAATAACTCCAAAAAATGTTTGTTCATGAAACTTTGAAGGATATCTGTTTCTCTGTGATATCAATACATCCTGTAAGTGCTCGTCTCCTGTGATTGACCACACTCGGAGTTCTGTAAATTGGCTTACGGTTCTGTCCGAACCACAACTATAACTTGTAGCCTCCTTTAATAGTTTTTTTTTTGACTCAATATCATCATGCAGCTTGTCTCCGTCAAAGGGACTGATAGTCTTGCAGGTGTTTGCTGCCACCTGGTGGGAAGAAATACAAATTGTAGGCACCCTGAAAGGAAGCGCTCTCTTGAGCTCTTCTGGACCACAACACGGCATCCACATAAAAAACAAATGTATAAAATATATAAATATCGTTAAATGATGAATGATGAGTAAAATTTTGCCCAAAACAACAAAGTTAAATTAGTATTCACAGACTCTCTCCATCTAAGATGCTTGAGCTTGAGCTGTTTTGTGACGACAAATGGGCAAAAGTTAATAACGATGTTCATAGCAGCTAGAGAGAGAGATGCCCCAAATGATTTGCAACCATAAATGCAAAGAAATGTGACCGTATAAAGTAAAGCTACAAGAGGCCTAAATTAAAAAAAATTAAAAAGTAAGTCAGACTCTTCAGAATTAACAAATAAATTTATATATATTTTTTTAAACTGAATAGCATGTGCCATTTTCACTCGTGATTATAATTATATGTTACTTTCTCTTGGTCTGTTTCATCACATCCCAATAAAATACACTGAGATTTTTTGCTTAAGATGCAAGGAAATGTAAAAATGTTGAAGGGGTATGATGACTTCTGTCAGGTACAGTAACACTAGATCCATATTTAGTAATTAGTCACGTACTACAGCAAAATGAAAGAGAGCTGAAGGCAACAACTGTATGTCTATTTATTTGTTGCAAATAACCAGAAACTCTTATTAAAGGATCTAACACTCCCTGCTGCTCTCATCGTCGTCGATAAACTGTGAACCAAATTTTGCCTTGGTTGACACAACAAGAAGCCGAAGCATTTGTATCGACACGGAGCAGAGCGTTATGGCTCGTACTGTGGAAATAGGATTCAGCGGGCGTGAATAAATACTAGATTTGTATTGAATGAAAAAAAGAGACTCCCTGCGTAAACACTAAATAGAAACTGTGTGCACTTTTATCTCTGTGCATGAAAGACACATGATCCATGCAGCAGCAGTATCAAAGTTTAAGGCCTCTGACTCCTACTGGACAACCAAGCTTCACATACCGACGCTCACATGTCTGCTTAGCCTATTTACCAATCTTCTGCTGCGGGAAATGACAAATCAATATCTTATTCCAGGGCAGGTATTTGCTTTGTGTGAGAGGAGAAAGCCTCCGGAGTCCTTTTCATCCAGACAGTATAAACACGTTGAGTCACTGTGTGTGTGTGTGTGCGTGTGTGTTAGCTGTCTGAATAAATCCAGTTTTCTCTGCGACTACAGTGGGTGTAAAGAGCGGAGCGAATAATCATTTGTTCTCCTTATTTATTTATTTTTTACCACCCATGTGAGAGAGTGCTGCATAAGAGACAAATGCACAATTTATCTACCTATATGCACTTTTAATGGCCCCATTGTGAGATAAAGTGGAGTTTCTTTCCAGTCACACTCTTAAGAAGAGCGCGACTGGAGCTAAAATGCGTTAATCTTCTGATCTAAGAGAATGCGCAGACATTCGGGGCGCTTTCATGCCACACGATGCTCCTCTGAAGTCAGTTTGCATCATATTACCGCAACACGAGAAAAGCGTAGTCTGTATAGGAGATGACAATGAACTTAGTTTGCCGCTGATCAAGCACAATCCCACTCCCAGTACTTTGCTTTTCAGGCCCCCTTAACACTCTCTTTCGAGTGGCAAACTCCACTCATATGTGTGTGGATGGTATAATAGCTCAAGCTCTCGACAGTCCTGATGGAGAGTGATGTGGTTTCTGTATGAGCTGCTCCAACTCCTCACCACGGACCTCTGCACCTGGAAAATTGGGATTCTTTTATTTCAGATTATGAGCTGTGCATGGGAGTGAGTGTGTATGTGTGTGTGGGGGGGATCATTAATACGTGCATATATACAATCCAAGAGTGTGCCAGCGCAGCAGCTTATCATATTCTTGCCATAACAGATAAATTTGATTTGCATGTAAAGTCACTGACGAGGGAAATCACTTTCTCTCTCGTGCTGAGAACCACAAGACGTTGCATCTTTTTACGGCGCAAGCATGTGTGTGGAGTCTGGGAGAACACAAAAAGGGATCTTTATGTGGAGGCAAAGACACACACTATAGCCAAAAGCTAAATTTAAATACAATTTTCAGAAATGCTTTACTTCATAAGAAGCTCTAGAGAACCCTCGGCATCCGCAATCCTTGCAAAGTTTTCACATTTTATCAAAATCAATGTATTATATTGGATTTTATGTGACAAACCGACACAAGCTAACAGAAAACTGTAATGTTTAGGGAAATTAAAAGCTGATTTAAAAAAAAAAGAAAAGAAAGTATTTTTATTCAGCTTCTTTTTGTTTTATAGCACCATATGGAAAACAATCCAACAAATTTCCTCACCAGACAAGTTGGGGATAAGTTCAAATAATGGTTAATGTATAAAGCAATGTCTCAAGCTTTAAGAATTTAATACTTTGAAAAATTGAGAAAAAAAACCCATGTAATCCTACGTGATGTCTAATGCATATAATATGTCAAAAATAATTTTAGACACTTTTGCAAGATAGTATAAGCATACATTTGTAGAGATCCTACAGCAAAGCTTTCCTCACCACTTGTGTGACCTTATCTACTGAAAGATCTTTGTGTGTACATTTAGGCTCCTGTGCAGTTCTAAGATCAATTCCTCCATGCCCAGCCTCTAAAACACACACTTTGTGCTGCACAGGAAGCCCACATAGACATAACCACCCCCCTCTGTCAGGGTGACTATAGCTGCAGCGAGGGGACAGCCGTGTGTCTGAGTGACTCTGACATGTCTGTTTGTTTAACATGCATTATATATGAAAGACCAGAGTGAGTGGAGAAAAGATCACAGCAGCAGGTCAGCAGGTGGGAGGAGGAAAGTGAGCCCACTAAACAGAGTAACTCTGAGAAAAGAGTGAGACAGGGGGGGACAGAAGCAAAGAAAATATGTTATTTATGGCAGAACGAAAGCTATAGATGGTGAGTTTCAGTTTCCTGCACGTTGAGGCTACCTTTAATATTGTAAACTTCAATTACTCTAAACTCTACACTTCAGATGAGAAGGCTCTGATATCATGTCATATAAAAATCTCTCATGTTAAATTATATATGAAGGGACAGTTCTTTATGGGAGGAGGACCATTTGCTAAACAACTTATAGATCGAGCCCAAAACGTAAGTGATGTGTCCATTAATGCTGATAGAAGTGTAAATAATTGATACGTGTGAGTGAACGTGCTTTCCGCCCTCACTTTGAGAAAAATGTGAAACAGAAGAAGCATTTTCCCTCCCTTTAATGTAATGAAGGGAAAATACAGTGTGTGTGAGTGTGTGCCTGGCAGAGGAGACTGCATTAAAGTCACGAAGCAGCTGCTGGTGGAAATGAGTGAGTGCAGGAAGAAGAAAAATGCTTCAGACGTGTGTGTGTGTTTGTATGATTCGAATGTGATGCTGAAAAACAGGGAGTGTTTGGAGTTGAAGGTCGGAGAAGAGGCGAAAAGGCAACGAGGGCAGAGTTCAGGAGGTCAGTGTAGCAAAGTGAGTCACTTTGCAAAATAATGTTCCTCCTGCATGAGCTCATCAGTGCTGAAATCATCAGGAGAGAGGCAGGTGTCAGCCGATCACTTTCTAAACTGGTCTTTGTCCAATGAAGTCATCAGTCATTGTTTGGCTCAGGGATTCTTTGCTCATCCCAAATGTGCGGTGAGTCAACCACTAGAGGGAGCTCTGATTTCTCTAATATGATCGTCTTCACCAGTGCAAAGCTTTTGCTGGAGGTCAAGCCATAAACCTTAGATTTACATCCACCCAACAAGAGTTGATCTTAACTATGAGACAACAAGGGTCCCCTGTGGTTAAAGAAGCCAAGCCAGGTCAAATCTCACATATGGCCTGGCTTTGGAGCTTTGGTCAGGACTCTCTTCCAGACTTAATACCCTGGCCAAGAACAGGAGAGAGTCAGGATATGATATCATGATGTTAAATCGTAAACCAGGCCATTTTAACTCAGACTGCACATTATTTGTCAGTCTTTTTAAGTTTATGATTATTTTATGGCTGGAAGAGTCTCCTCTTAGGTATTTCTAAATAATCAATTCTTCACATTTTTACTAATTAAAGACTTAATGGAACTTCTTTCTGTAAATATCAACCATTTCTTATCAAAGCTGTTTCCTAATAAAAAAAATGGCATCACAGCCACAACAAACTGCATTGTATTTTCTACATATTTAATCATATAAATGAACTGGTTACAGACAGATTTTATGTAGACCTTTACACTAGAACCACATTCACCCAAAGCTGTTTCCTAATAAAAAAATGGCATCACAGCCACAACAAACTGCATTGCATTTTCTACATATTTAATCATATAAATGAACTGGTTACAGACAGATTTTATGTAGACCTTTACACTAGAACCACATTCACCCAAAGCTGTTTCCTAATAAAAAAATGGCATCACAGCCACAACAAACTGCATTGCATTTTCTACATATTTAATCATATAAATGAACTGGTTACAGACAGATTTTATGTAGACCTTTACACTAGAACCACATTCACCCAGTCGCACATGCGCATTCAAGCGCAATCCACAGATTGGTAGGCAACTCGGAGTTACCTCTTTTTGCCCAGGGGCACATAGACATGTGACAGGAGGAAGCTGGAATCAAACCTGCAAGCTTCCTTCCATCTGTATAGAGGCAACAGGCAGCGAGATCCAGTTAGTCCCGCCCTCTTTGTGCTTGCCATTGAGCCATTGGATGAGGCCATTAGCCTCTGATATTAGTGGTTTTGGGGATAGGTACTGACATGCATAAAATTTTGCTTTTTGCGGATGTCATTATTTTATTTTTAACCAATCCAGAATGCTCTCTTCAGGACTTACTGGGTAAATACAGATCATTTTCTGGATACAAAGTTAATTTGGAAAGGAGTGAGGTTTTACCGATCTCCATATCTGACCACAGTAAAGTTAAAAACATGTCTAATTTCAAATGGCTTCCTGAGGGTTTCAAATATTTTGGGGTATTTGTGGATAGTAACCTCAAAAACCTCTTCAAACTAAACTTAGCTATCCTACTTCAGAAGATGAGTGAGGATTTAGGAAAATGGATGGATTTACCTCTCACATTATTTGGTAGAATTAATGTCACAAAGATGAATATCCTCCCTAGGTTTCTGTACATGTTTCAATTCCTCCCAATTCACATCCCAAATGCATTCTTTATCTCTCTTAAAAAATCAATTAGAAAATGTATTTGGCATGGTAAGCATCAAGACTTAGCATGGATAAATAATTGCTGCAGTATGAGGATGGAGGTCTGAAGCTCCCTAATTTTCAACTCTACTATTATGCGGCCCAGTTTAGGTTCTTGGCACAGATGTTTGATTTCCAGACTCCTCCTTCATGGCTCAAAATTGAGACAACAGAGATAAAAGAAGAGATGCCAATAAATTTGCTCTATAAGTGGGAAAATAAAACGATCAAAAATGAAACTGATAACCCTTTAATACTTCAGACAGTCCAAATTTGGTATAAAATTTGCGAAATGTTTAGGCTAGAAGGCTTTCTTTCTCCTAAAACTCCGTTATGGGGAAATAAACTGCTACCAAAGATGTTTCAGTCTGGTAACTTTAGATCATGGCAGAAGGGAATTTGCCGATTGGAGCACTGCTACGAAAATAAAGTATTTATGTCACTACAGCAGTTAAAAGAGAAGTTTAAACTGACAAATAAAGATTTCCTTAGCTATCTCCAACTTCGCGACTTCATAAGAGCTAATCAGAAAGGAAGTTGGAAGCTACATGTCCCCAGTTGAGGAAACGTGTCATGCCAGTCAGCTGTTATGTAAAATCATTTCAAGGGTGTACACAGCACTCATGTCAACTTTCGCTATAAATGGTATGGATAATTCCAGAATCAAATGGGAAAAGGATTTTGGAATATCTATTCAGAGGCAATTATGGAATAATTTGTGCAGGGAAGGTCTCACATCCACTCTAAATGCTCGATTCAGATTAGTACAATTACATTTTTTACATCAGTTATATGTCACCCCACAAAAATTACATAAATATAATTCCAATATATCTCCTCTTTGTTTTAGATGTGGCATGGAGGAAGGAACACTCCCTCCATGCCACAATGCCTGAAATTTAGGGCATTGCTCTAAATTGTAGGGGTTTTGGAAGGGGGTTTGTGAAACGTTATAAGACATTCAATTTAGATTCCATCATGATTCCAATAGACCCGGAGATCTGTTTATTGGGGAACTTTACAAATTCCAATTTAAAGACAGTCTATGACAAGAAACTTACAGAAGTCCTTTTGGCAATTGCTAAGAAATGTATTACAACAAAATGGAACTCCGACTCCCCCCTCCCAATTAAAATGTGGCTTTGAGACTAATGTGACTCTAGAAAGAATAACCTATTGGATGTAGAATAGAAGTAAGACTTTTTATAGAATATGGCAGCCTTTTTTAAGTGATATTCAAAATCTACCAGCACACTGGATTGAGTGATGATCCTGTAATCGAGCTGGACTCGACAGGATCTATGAGCGAATCTGATACCATCTGCCTCACAATCTATTTCCGATTCATATACATTTTATATATACCCATCTTACCCACCCCCATCCAGTCCTTCTTGTTATTTGGTTGTTGTGTTATATTATTGTAAATCTATTTTACTTTCAACATGTCTCATTGTTTGAATTGTGCTTCATTGTGTACGAGTTTTGTCCTGTCAGTTAATACCTGTGATGTTACTACTAAAAATTCAAAATAAAATATTCTAAAAAATAAAAAAACCTGCAAGCTTCCCGACTTCAGGACTACCCACTGAATCGGAGCTGTTCTTGGCTCAGCCCCACATCTTGTGTGCTGCTACAATGTTTGCTGAAAGTTCCTGTGATTGCAACTGTAATTCTAACACAGAGCAGTTTACTTGCCTTGCAAAATTATTGATTCTAGTAAAACCATTCCACGTTGCGGCTACAAAACTTGATGTGGTTTATTGGTATTTTATGTGATAGACCAACACAAAGCAGTGTGTAACTGAGAAGTGTAAGGAAAAGCAGGCATGGCTTTCAAAGTAGACTTTCAAAATGTTCCACAAATAAACTTCGAAAAGGTGTTGCATGCATTTGTTTTCAGTCCCCTGAATGAAATGTAAATGAATGTAGCAAACTGCCCTCATAGATTTCCTACAAACATATTCTCAAAATACCAATAGCTGTAAGTGCTGTAACTGCAGCAAGCCATTCAATCTACCAATAGATTCATCCCCCCGGAGTCTACTCTACGATACGGCTCTGCTTTGTATTGGTCAAAAACTGCAAATCATTCTTGTCTCTTGGTGTTATTTTCCACTTCTCCATGCACTTGATTTCCACTTTCTTTCTTTTTTTATTGTGTTGCTAAAACCGCTTAAGCTCAGCCTCATCCACAGTAATGTCAATGTTTTTTAAAACTCGGTTTGGGCTGCATCTCACCAGAGAGTCACATGAAAAAAAAAATGTTTTGCTGATATTTTATTAACAACTCTCCATTTATTATGCAGTCTTGTGTGCATTAAAAACTAGGAAATAACTACATAGGGCTCAACTTCATAAAGGTTCTCAACAACTAGAGACTGTAGCAAAAGTAAAGCTGTTAGTGTTCTTCCTTTTCTATCTTGCTCTATTTCCAACAAGCTATGTGAAAAAAGTAAAATGGAAATATAACTCAATTACATCAGTTCTATGATTAACTAGTTTATCTTAGGATAAAATATGAAACTAAATAACAGATTTAAAAATAATGTGTGTGTACATGTGGAAACCCTCAACAGGATGTGAGCTGGCATCTTAGTTAGCACATAAATAAAGTCTGATGCAAATAAAATTCAATCTGCCATCCTGCTCAGTGCACAACGGTAAACATATTACAGCGTGAACATGATGAATACATCTTAAAATATAATGTTCAATCTGTACATGGTATTGTTGTATTTTGGGATGCAATTTAAATTTTAACTATTAAAGCATTTTTTTTCTTGAAAGTCTAAATTACCAATTAGGTCATCTAATCCGATCAACAGAGGCAAAAAGCGCTTATTGCAACAAAATTAAAATTTACAATTGCATAGTTTTCCATCATAATGGTTACACAGCCAAGCAAATCGTTTCCAGTCTTCCCCAGTCAGCACTCAGCCACCACCCCTTTTTACTGTGGATGCACATTTCTGTTGCTGTCACAACGTCCTAATAATCCCATTAGTGCTGGGAAAGCAGATAAATCTATGACAGGGTTTAAAAGTTCAGTGAATACACGTAGCTGGGTGCACTTCTCCGGTTTTCATTCTCCAAAACATAATTAAAATGGAAAGACTGATGCCTCTGAGTGATTTACTAGTGTGTGTCTGAGACAGTATACGTTTTAATGCTTTGAGCTGGTGTCTATGTCCCTGTGATTTGAAGTGCTTTTGACAGTGTCGCTCTCTTCTGTCGTGTTAATATTTGTACTTGAGCCTGGGTCTGTGAATGTATAATCATTTCTGGATGTCATGATGTTTACTGACTGAGTTAAAAATGCTCTTTCCGTGGAGCTTTGGAAAGGAAGATGGATGAATACAGTGGTAAATGGTTTTTACTCATACATGCCCTTTTTTTAGACAAATCTAGATTCAGCAAAGTGCTTTTTATAAAGTATTTCCCATTTGCCCATTTGCATAAACACATATACACTTTTCTTTACTAATCATTTGCTCTATTGAGCCTTTTTCCCCACTAAGACTTGAACTGATCAACATGAGTATGAAAGGTTGGCCAAGTTGTAGGGCTGTTTTTTACTTAAAACTCCTAAAATGGACAAATCAAATATGTTTTTGAAAGATTAATTCCCAGAAGGAGAACCTGGCAAATGATGCTTAGTGACCTGACAGACTTGAGGTACATTGCAAATGTTGAACAATCAAAAATACCAGAAGAAAGATGCAAAAACTTTTTCGGAAATTATAAGGGTTTGATTGCTGCAATGCTAAAAAAAAAAAAAAAAAGATATTTCCTTTTATTTTTAAGGTGGATATAAATAATGTTCAATGTGTAATTCAGCAACAAACATTTTAGTTGAATAAAAAATAGTTTTAGATTTAAATCTTCCACGGATATGAATAATTGCGAGCCTAACAGTAGAAAACAAAACAGCTTGTTTGCCTTTCTTTAACTCAATCTCTCATCTCGAGAAATGTCGAGCTCAACATGCACCAAGTAGATGGTTTTGCTTTGACGGAGTTGGTAAAAAAAAACACAAGAATGTTCTTCAAGCAGAATTATTCTCTTTGAATCTTCAGCCATTCACTGGAAGAAAAAAAAACACCCTAGCCTTCCCGCTTTACAACCCCAACCAAATCTCCATCAAAACAGGCAATTTTCAGTGTTTCAGGTTGCAGCTTCCTGCCCATAGCGAAGGGGGTTTTGAACAGGCTAACGCACAGCAAGCAAAAGCAAAAGAGTGCAATGCTGTGCACATTGAGCAGCCAACTGGCAGGCTTACGCCAGCTGTTGACATCCATAGAGTAAGACTAAGGGAAGAGAGAAGAAGACAATACAGCTCAGATTTGCAGCTCAAATTAAAATATGAATGTTGGAGCTGGGCAGGCATACAAGCCCTATCATGGGGGAATGAGAAAATTAAATTACACTGGGCCTTTCTGGGTTTGCTAATTATCCACATGAACATGCATCTTACCAATCCCTCCCACACAGGTCAGCCATATTGAACAACCCTGAATGTGCGTCTGTCTATTCTCTACGGGTTGTGGAGGCAGGAAAAATATAAAACATGAGTGGTGATTTGATCATTATTATCAGACATCATTTAGAAGAAGGACTGAGCTTTTAGTGGTCAGCTGTAAAATTAAAGCAGCATAACAGGCATAAGTTTAAGAAATGTAAATTTTTCACAGCACATCTGATCAGTGTGAATCCACACTTCAGCCTTCAGCCACATCCATACATATGGAAAAACTATTTAGGTTGGGTCTCCATAGACCTCCACGCTTCACCCAGACTATCACTTAGTGTCTGGCTGTGGCCTGCTCTATTCCTCTGTTGGCCGCGGGAAATGGAGCATTATGCAACCATGTGCCTACCTCAGGTCATTAAGATGCCCTCACTCAGCAAAACTGGCACATCTGCGCTTTGCTGATCAGCGTGGCTCTGTGGTTGGTGGAGGGGATGATAACTGCGCGCTAATTAAAAAGCCATTCATTGGAGTGAAAGGCCAATTAAAGGCCTAATATTTGATAAGGCTCTCACCTCACTCAGCAGTAAGCCCACCTGGGAAGTATTTATTAAATGTTAATGGAGACTGTAATTAATATCTAGGGCGGATTAACGAGGAAATGAATATCATTCTCGCGTACAATGAGAAGGAGCGAGCTGGTACAGAGGAGAGGCAGGGAGAACAAGCGCAAATGAGAGACGGATAATGGAGCAGCTCCCCATTTTGCTCTGGCGTTGAAGGCTGCCATGTGCACAAGAGGCTCTTAAACAGATGTGTTGCTGAACCAGAGCATAGTTGCCATGTGGCATGGCAATTCTTAGCTTTATCAGACAAAAAAAAAAAAAATTCTTATTACTTTTCAGATTTCTGAATATACCAGCTACTTAGGTCTTAATAACTGGGTCCTGCGAATAAAAAGGTGCCTGCAGATTACATTTAATTTATAGAGTTTATTTATAATTTATTTATAGAAGTCACAACATGCCATCCTGAGGTACTAAACCAGTCAAACAGACATATTCCAAGTAATTTACATAGTTATGCATCTTATCTCATAATGTTTTTTGGCATGCTACATATTTTTTATGTATTAAACTGCTATTGATTGTAACCAATACAATAAAAATACATAAATTATACGTATTTTAAAGTATAACTTTTGTTACACTAATTTGGAGGTTGTAAAGTTGTTTATATGAATATATGTAGGCAGGAAAGTGTATGTATTCTCACTGTATTTTGTATGTACTTAAAAGCATAGAAATGCCCAAGCAGGGCAAATTAGTCGCAGCTATATACTCTTGGTGTAAAACATCATCTACAGACTTGCTCTGTTCTATGTCTGTATGCACTGTCCCAGTCAAATAAACTAATAAATAAAACTGAAATAAATATCACGATGCAAGAAACCCGCTGAGAAAGAATGAGGATTTTCATGTTTTCTGAGACAGCCATATATGTTTTATTCTGATATAAAACTTTAATGCGAGTTGTCAACTGCAGGCTTACCTTATTCCTCTTTGCTTTGAATCATTGTCATGGAATATGAGACCTGACTACGTCTCTCTGCCACATCATGAAACTCAAGGTTGTTGTGTGTTCACTGACACAACTGTCTTCATATTTCTGCCTTTGAACCAGTCCTCTTCACATCACTGGTTCTTTTACTATCCCTATTGTATTGACTGACAGTGGAATTGTTTTCTTAGTGTATAAAGCTTTTCACCCTTCTTTATTTATTGTGACCTTTTCTGCCCTGAGACTCTGCTGGTGTTTCACCTCATGAGGTTATTGCTTTGTGAGAGAAATGGCCAAGACGGTTTTATTTTGTTTTGGTTTTTTCCCAGCAACTCCAACTTTCATGTTTCTAGCAGCATCTGATTAGACTTAAATAAATAAAAGACATTATGAAATTGCAGATTCTCATTCATGATGATTATGGAATAATTAAAATATTAACAATATACAGTTTGAAATAACAGGCATCATTTTGTGGAGTGTGATTCTCACTTTTCCAATAATAGACTTAAGTCTTGCAAAGTATGGTAAAATCAGCAAAGCATGTGCCATTGTCAGATGGGACTAAAACTAACACACAAAGAAAACAATCCTGCATCTCAGCTGTCCATCTATTGGTAGATGCTTTGAACTAAATAAAAGGAAATCCTGAAATAAAAAGCGGATGCAAAATTTTTTTTACAGGCCTGGAAGTTCATCTTCCAGCCCTATCGATGCATCGATGTATATAAAATTAAAAACCTCAACAGATTTTCTGATAAAAAAATCTAACACACTCTCCATCCAAGCTGCCTGAGCTTGAGTTATTCTGCAAAGAATGCACAAGAATTTCTGTCTTTGGTTCTGTAGACACTGAGTTTGGAGTAAAAAATAAAGAATAAAAATGCTGTTGACACAGGGGTGAAAGAAGGCAAATGTATGACACAGTTTGCAGTTTTTCTGTTGTAGGAAATGAAAACAAATGTTGTCTTCCACTTCATAATTATGTGTTGATTTGTCACATAAAATTACAGTAAATAAAGTCAAGTTTGTACAAGAAGTGGAAAAAGTTCAAATGTGTCAATACTTTTTGACTGTAATCAAAAACATCAGCTTTGGCTGCAACCTTTCAACAATGCCATGCAACATTCTGCTATCTAATTTAAATGATAAACAACGTAAGCTTAACAACTCTTGATGATATATGAAATATTGAGGCTTTCCCGTCTGATCCTGAGTTTGGATCTCCTTCCACTGGGTTACTTGTTGCTTGTGCTGTGGTTTGTCTTTATACACGTCCCTCAGAATCTGGCCCCCTTCTGGATGTAGAAATCGTTCATAATCGTCTTCCTGGCTCTCCTGAGCATCGCACAGCACTGGAGAGACTCCGACGACGAAGGACAGGCTCAGTTGAACTGTAGATAACACACATGCCACAATGATTTCCCCTTGGAACAAGCTCCTCTTACTCTCCCCTCTTCCTCCTACAAATGGCTTTGTTTGTTGCTGCCAGCGTGAACTAAGTGATCCTCTGGCCACAGAGGTTTTCTTTCATTTACCTCTTACCTCTGATGAGCATCTTCAGAGCTGCTTTTGACCTTGTTTACATCCCTCCCACAAGCCATTAGGATGTAGGTTATGTGTCTTCATTACTGATTGCTGCTCTATTAGCCAAGACTAATGGACATGTTTACCGAGAACGGGCATGCCAATAGAAGTAAAAAAGATGCTAAAGCAAACGGTCTATCGGATCGGTGGTGGGATTAAAATTGTGGCGAAAGGTTGATGTTAGAGTTATAAACTGCTGAAAATTAAAGTGTCTGGCAATGACTTTAGTCAGTGTCAGCTGTTAACCACTGGGGTAAGGGATAAGCTTGTCAGCAATGTAATGTTTTTTATTTAATCTGGTTGTTAATCTATGACCAATCTGTGTGGGATTTAGACATTACTGACAAGTGTTCATGTGTGTGTGGAATGAGAAGTGACATTAATGCCACGAATGAAGCAGATGCCAAAAACTATCTTATTTAAATGGTCTATTAATAATAAAGAGAGTCTGATTATGAGCTTTGCATCAGTGCACTACACACACACACACACACACACACACACACCTACACGCGCTGTCTCTTTGACATGTATACTGTGTGTAAGATTTTAATTACCATGGCAAAGCATTCACAGCCTTGTATATTTTCCACATCCTGTCATTATTTAACCACCAACCACAGATAGATGAACCCAAAGTCCCTCTGAAGTGAAAGCAAAACAATATTTTAACATCTTTTTTACAAATGAAAATAAGAAAAATTAGGCATTTCTTTATCTACTTTGACATCCTGGAATAAAATCCAATCCAACCACAAAGCTGTGAAGTTAAAACGGTTATATTTTTTAAAACTGTATCTTAGACACTGTCCGTCAAATCTAAGTTATTGTGTAGAGAAAAATGGTCAGAAATCATGAGCTACTTTGTGTTGGTCTATTATGTAAAATCCCTAAAACACGCAAGTTTCTGATAGTGACCAAATTTGAAAAACATCTATTGTATGTACAGGAATATATAAGTGTGACTCATGACATCTGATTAAAGAAGGTGATGGTTCATTAAAAAAGAAAAAAGGAACATCAACTTTCCATTCAGTTTGGCATAGGATTTGTAAATGACACACTGAACAGCAGTGCTATGGATAAAATATTCATTGTCTCTCTTTTATCTGCTTGCATGCACACCCATACACACCCATACACACACATACACACACATGCACTTGTTAGGTTAAGGCAATGACTTCACAGGGCAGCGCTCTCTTTAGGGCATAGTTTAGTTAGAGGCCTATAAAGGAATAGAATCATGTTTGGGGCCAGTCTTTGTCCCTTGGTAGTGGTCCAGTGCTGAATCGGTAAACTATTTCTCTGTTGTTTCCATACATTGTTATTCCTTATTTGGTTTTCATGCATTGGACCGATGACTTTGACTCGGTTTTCTTGGTTATTCGATACGCTCCCTCCCAAAAAACAGAGTCCAGAGGAACAGCACGAAAGCAGAACTTTTGGATTCCTCCATGTACGAACATTTGAAGTACCCCTCAGCAAAAAGTGATTATTTCAATACAAGATGCATTTGAGTGACTGCATGGTGAACAAACTGCAGAAGTAAAGATGGTGTGTCTCTGTTTCCCCTCTTATTGCTTCATAAGATCCACAGGCATGCGCTTGAGGGGAAGTCCATTGGTTCCGTGGTCAGTTAGTTGTATATGTGTGGGGAGCAGCGTCAAGATCACAATATCCAGTAAATCAGTCAGACACAGCAGACAAAGCACTATGTTAACAAGTTGTAGTAGAGAGGCTAGGAAGCCATGATGGATGGATTGGGGGTGGAGGGCACCATTAAAGGATATAAAGCACGAAAAGGGAAGGAGGGGGAATCAGTAGGAAATGGCTGTTGAACGGCTCTCAGATCAATACTAATAACCACACACAGAGAATGACTTCCTCTCATTCCACATAACTCACACAGAGGAGGAGACGAGATGGAAGAGCACACAGCGGACAGAGAAATTAGAACACGGAGGCCGTTAGAGAGGAGGCAGAGGAAGGAAAAAAATATGTGTTAGGTGGAAATTTGTCTATTTGCAATCTCTGCTGCTCTCGTTCTTCTAGTTCTCTCCCTTTTATTGTTTAATTAAAGGGCAGTGAGCATTAGAGGAGTCACTTTATCACTGTGAAAAAGCAGCACCACCCAATGCCACCTGCCGGCTTCCTCACCGAGCTCACAGAGTCATATTCGGAAGGCTGTAGATCTGTGTGTGTGTGTGTCTCCATGTGAGTGAGTATAAGGAGGGTTGGAGAGCCACGCAATTTGTGGAGAATTAGATTGTTCTAAAAGCATCTCTCAATAAGAGGCTGGTGAATGCGTTTGCCCTAATGGCCTGCCATTTTATATTTCTTTAATGAAGTTACAGAAGAGGAGAAAATGGTGAACCCGGCCACGCTCCGCTTTACATGCTTAGGGCTCTCCATTTTCCTCCGAAAGCGAAGTGTCGGCCTTGACCTCATCTAATTCAGTCTGCCAGAGAGAAACCGAAGCCACATATTGTTTATCTTCTAACACTTGAGCACACAGAGAAATTCAGCTCTCTCTGTGTTCTCTCTTTGTGTGTGTATGTGTGTGTGTGTGTGTGTGTGTGTGTGTTTGTTTTTTTGCACAGCGTCTTTGTAGGTGTGAGCATATCTGTTTGCATGATTATGTCAGCTGAACTCACCATGGCAGCATCAAAGCATAATAATGTGATCCCGACTTATTTCAGAGTGACAATCCTATTTCGCCTGGGCTCTGCTGCTCAGGTTTCACACCTTGCTTAAACTCAGACATATTCATGCTCCGTCAAGTGGAAAGTTCCCTCATGAGAGTTTGTGTTTGTGCGTGGAGATAAGGGGGAGAAAGACAGAGACACAATGTTCCGGAATAAAGTCAGGTCTTATCTAATGTCAGATGAGAAAACTAAGCACACATGCAGATATTTTAGTGCTTCATGTTATCTGACAAGTGGAATAATGAACAGTAACTCTTTCCTTTGGTACTAAATGTGACAAGCAAAGGTAACATATTTCTGAAAACACACACAACCCTTATAGTGTTCTTTAAATAACCTTTTTGGACTGTTTTACATGAGCCCTCTTTTTGGAAATGATCTGATCTGCGTGGATTGTCACATGGGAGTTGACTGCAGTGTCTCCGGCTGCATATGCAGAGCCAAATATGAGGACAGAGTTTTCATAAACTGCTCATTATGGTGGAAGGCAGGAACAGATGGCCCCCTTAAAAGCCCTGTCTGGAGTCTGCTTCCGGCAACAACCACCAGGACATATTGTGCGCAATATCGTTCATGGATTGCTTTGGTTAGTAATAACCCTCTGGTATGAAAAATTAATATATATAAATCTCCACTTAAAAAGCAATATGTTACAATTAATTCAAGCCCTTTTGGTTGTCATGAAAGAATCCCTGTGCAATATAGGCAGAGGATTTGCTCCCAGCACTTTGCGCTTAACAACTAGGCATGAAAGAAATATTCATATGTCCATAAGGACTGGAATCCCTTAAACTGAGAGCAAATGGAGGCTTTGTATGAATAAAAACGCATTTTGTTTTTATTATAAAGCACAGAATCTGGCTCAGTAGGACTTCTATTACATAAATGATCTCAGGGAGAAGGTAACAACTGTGTCTCAAACCCGAGGTACAAAAAACAGTAAAAGAAAATCTGAAATATAAGTTTGAGCAGCAACGCACCGTGACACCCTTAGTAAAGATGTGTGAAGAAAAATTCTCAATAGAAGTTCTTCATTTATTGCAGTAACAGTATGTCAAAAAGGAAGTTTGCTGCTGATTTCCAGCTGTGAGCTCTGGGATTCTTATTCCACTTCTCCTCGCTATATGTCATGGAATGATAAACTTGGACCTTCTGCTTTGCTACAGCTCTTTTATTGTATTAATTATTGAGCCAACTGTTCATAAATTGCTTTGAAGAAGTATTCTTCTTAGGTTCTATTCAACTTGTTTTTATTTTACAATCACAAATATGTTTGCATAATGTCTTTTGTTGGGATTTGATGGAAGTGGTCAGTACAAAAGTACGGACGGAAAATAGCACACAATTTTTTTTCTTAAAGTTTTTATAGATAAAATATAGAGGAAGAAACTGCCTGAATTTAGTATAAACCAAACAGTTTTCAATCAAGAAAATTGTCAAATTACATTTATTAACAAACCATCATGAACACCAAAGCACATATTAGACAGGACAGTCATACAGTTGCAAGAAATAGGGAGGAGGCTGAATTTAACAGCAAATTAGGAATTTCTATCAAGTCATCTGACACAGATATTCATTTATTTTGATGGATGACACTCTGAATATTTCAGTGACACACATTTCATTGTCATCACCTTCTAGGACTCATGTGCTGATTAATAGTTTACCATTAGCCAGAGCTTTTCTCTAAGGCTAAATGCTCAAATAGTGCTGTACCTTATCAAACATCAACGCTACACTTCACATCGACCCGTCCAATTCAATTATTTAGTCTCCAGTTATAGGATTTATCTGCATATTTTACAGACCTATTGGCTTCGGCTATCCATCCCCGCCTCCCGTTCATCTGTCCTTGTCTTTTATTGACTTGGCCTGGGCTAAATGAAACTGTTATTGAGTCCAGCAGAAATTAGATTGACCCAAACACACCTACTCAAATACAAAAAATTTGATAATGACCAAATACTGCATGTCTACAAATTACAGGAGAGACAAAGAGTCCCAGGCCATTTGAAAAGGGTCAAAATAAATAATTTAGCATGTTTTATGATGCATAGACTGGCTTACTGAATCCACTTTAAGAGGTTTATTTGCTGAAGGTGTTCTTAGAGTCAGAACCTTTAAAAAGCAGCTCTGCTTTCAATGCAGCTAGTTTGTTGTAATTATCTTTAATATATAATCAGAAGCAGGGTGGAGAACATTTACCAAGAAAATTGCTCCAATGCTTTCCTCTGTGAACATCCTTAAAACATTTTAATGTGCAAAACATTTAAATAATGGGGAAGTGGCTTCTAAAATATACTGACGATATCTTTTGGATTTCTGCTTTACTGTGTTTATGCCCTTATTCTTGGCTGATCACACTGTAGGATATGCCCACTGGGTTTCAGCGGCAGCTCAATAAATTCATAGTTTCTTTGAAATGTCTCAGAAGCCTTCCTTACAGCAGCTATAAATATCCATGTCTCAGTGTGGAAGAGAAATACTTGTCCTTAGCTGCTTTTCTTATGAAAAAAGAGAGGAAAAAAAGAAATGTGCTATTACTAGAGATTGTTGTTGGTGGTTTTTGTGTCACATGGATCTTGGATGGAGTTCAAGCATGATGTAAAAAAAAAAAAAAAAAAAAACCCTCTTCTCTCACCCGCACCCTGTTCCTCTGGGGGGGTCGATGGTTGGTTGTTAATCTCAACCTCGGGTCCTCTACAAGTGACCTGAGTGCTTCAGGGCCGTCCGCCGTATCTTTGCTTTTACTAGGACTGAAGGACTGGATCTGATCTCCCAGAAATCTGTTGCTTCTTTGGAGCCACTTCTCTGGCGTGCATAAAGGGGGTTTGCATTAGCAACAGAAGATTCAAGCCCAAGCGTCCGTTGATGTTACAAGAAACATCTGTCCTGTCATGATTAGTGCACCTATTCTCCTTTCTTCCAACTGATGATTTTTTTTCATTATCAACCACTTCCTGAAAGCTACCAGCTAAAATTCCTTGGCAAAGACTTTTCTACACATAATGATTTCTTTTTGCAGGATCATTTTTACAGCCAAAAATGTCCTTTTTGGCTGTAAAAAAGGACCCATTGTTTGTGGGAATGGGTTTGTACTGATTACAGCCACTGACCCTAATTTGTCTCTGACCACTCTCCTCCTCTTAAAGCACAGCTATTATAATATTTGTTTATACATCCTGGTGCATTTCTAAGGAAAATCTATGGGTTCAGCAGTGGTTGCCTTTTTGTCTTGTTTCAGAAAGCCTCAGTTCTGTTGGCTACCCTGACGTTTTGCACTCTTTAGCCGTTTTCGCATCGGTCCGGTTCCAGCCGTACTGTAACCCTGGTGTGTTTGCATATACACCGAGGGCGGCATCGAAGCTGTACTTGACGTCATTATTTTTGAAACTGAACAATGGTTTTGATGTAGCGGCCGAAGCCTTTTCCTCAGAGATGGGGCGGAAAACTTTCTTTTTCCTCATCAGAGTATAGCAGAGGAAAAAAATGACCTCATCATGGGACCAGGTAACTGCAGAATATTGGGAGGAATTCATTGCAAATTAAAAAATAATAATGATAAAAATATTAAAAAGAGCACTCTTTACAAAATACAGTAAGAACAGTTTAGTGAGAGCCAGCTAGAACCGATCAACGTCTGACTGCCAAACAACCAGTGGTGGAGAAAGTACTCAAAAAATGTACTTAAGTAAAAGTACAAATACACAGTCAAAAACATACTCAAGTAAAAGTCAAAGTACCACATTAACATTTTACTTAAGTAAAAGTAAAAAAGTACTGGCTTTTAAAAATACTTAAG